>JAUELO010000272.1:2105362-2118640 GCA_032357855.1 Amphibolips quercusostensackenii | reverse complement strand
AAAAGGTGGACATTTGATAAAACGGAGAGGGTTCCAAATTTTACACAAATCTAATACCTTCTCTGAAGAGAATGGAAACAATTAAACAGCCTTCAGTCATCAATTTTACATTTCTGTTAGACAAATATGTATGGTAGAATGAAAATGCCATCTTTAAAAAAGCGGCAAAAACTTAGGCACTGGACAATACAAGTTAAGTATTTCAGTATATTAGTGGCTAAGTTTTCCTTTCTCTGCGTAGACTTGGTTCGGATTTGATTATATTATGCTTGAGATTTGCGATGATTCATAGAGTCTAAAACGAATAAGAAGTCTGACACATGAAAAGGATAAAGTTTGTTATTTCCTTCATAAAATTCACATGTACCCAACTTCAAGAAATGTTCATAGGGTGATGATTTTTTATGTTGAAAAAAATATGTATGTCAAATGGCCAATCTTAGGAAACCGGCTTTTTAAGCTGTTGCAGTTAGTACATAAAACATTGAAGTTAATTAAAAGTTAGAAATATATTACGCCATGCCCTTCTTTCCATTGTTATAAGTAAAAAAATACTAAATTTGTAACGCAAATTTTATATGGATAACCTAACTTCAAATTGAGGGAGAGCAATTTTCAAAATATCTTGAACTTTAAAAGTAACCATCAGAATATTACTGGAAAGTCATTAATTTGTAAATAAGTAATTTAATTCAAGGTATGCAATACCAGGGTGTACAGCGATTCTTAGGAACAAAATTTAAGGCCTTTTCCAGGTTTTCCAACTCAAGGAATCAAAATTTTCCAGGTCTTCTTTTTTTAAATCAAATAATGAAATAAAGGTTTGTTATACACGTAAAAAATGAGACATTTTATTTTTTATTTGATAACAAATTCAAAAGAAATACGAATGATAAATAAACAAATTCTTAATTTTTTGCGAACATAAGTCGTCTTTGCGAAATCTTTTGAAATCTTTATAAAATCTTCGAAATCATTGACATCTTTGTAAAAATTTTTTAAATCTTTATAGCTTTGAAATACTTGTGAAATCTTTCTTTAATCTTTGTTTGCGAAATCTTTTTTGTTCGTTCGAAATCATTAAAATCTTCTAAGATGTGTTAAAACTTTTTGAAATCGCTTAAAATCTTTGAAATCTGGTGTACTTTACCCTTTTTGAAATATTTTGAAATCCTTATGAATTCTTTGAAACATTAGTGAAATCTTTCTGGAATATTTTGTATTAGTTTGAAACCACTGAAATATTTTTAATATCTGTGAAATCTTTCTGAAACTTTTTGTAATCGTTGTGGAATTTTTTGAACCTTTATGAAAGCTTTGAAATACTTAGGAAATCTTGGTTTGTGAAATCTTCTTTATTGCTTTGAAATAATTGTGAAATCTTTCTGAAGTCTTTTGTATTCGTTTGAAATAATTGGAATATTTGAAATATTTGTGAAATCTTTCTGATATTGTTTGTAATCGTTTGAAATCACTGGAATTTTAGAAATCTTTCTTAAATCTTTTGAAATCTTCTGACAAAATTTGATATCGTTTAAAATATTTGAAATGTTTTGAAATCTTTGAAATCTGGTGTACACCCTTGTTGAAATTGTTGAAATTCTATTATTCGCCCCTTTTTTGATTCTGTAATAAGCAAAAGATAAATTATATCTTGATAAACAAAAAACTTTTCAGTAGGAAGATTTTTTTTCAAACGAGATGTTACAGTCGCCTCTACTACCGCGGTTGGGACCGCAGGGGAGTAATTTTCGTGGAAATGATGTTCCCCCACTCTCGAACCTGACCGGTGCTCGATGTAATTTGTTTTGCTCTCTATGTACGTTGCCACGTGCATCAGCGGGCACAGCGCAGTGAAACAAAAGAGCTATCAATATCTTCGCGTTTGATTTTCGGAAGTTTTTAACTATATACATACATTCTCTTTCAAAATCCTGTTGTAAACCTCATTAACAAAGCTTAAGCATTGACGGTAAAAACAGGCAAGGTAAATAGAGGCGACTGTATTTTCATAATAGACTAAAAGATTTAAATTAATCTTCGCATTTCAATAAAATAACTATTTTAAAAGGAAAAATAAAAATATTTCAAATTCAAGGTTTTCGTGGAAAATTCCAGGAGATTTCCAGGTTTTGAGGGTTTAACAAAATTTCAAGAATTCCAGGTTTTCAAAGTCGCTGGACACTCTGAATACAATAGAATAATGTAAAATATAATTCTGTTAAACGTTTAGCTTACAATTTTCACTATAAATAGTTAAATTAAAATATTTGTTAGTCATAGCGTACTATGATTCTGAGAAAAAATTAATTTGTTTACTCTCATATTACGCCATGTCCAAAATCAATTTTCCATATCATCTAAAACACATTCACTATAATATTAAAATTTGTGCTCATATGCTCTTAATTACGCATTACTTTTGATCAGATTTTCTTAGTTTGACAGTTGAGGGACATGGCATAGTATAACTTTACGCCAACGATTTAATACAAAAATTCTTTAAGTTCCAAATTTTAAAATGAACATTGTGCAGCTATACTGATTTTCGACTTAAAAGAAAAGCAAATTTTGAGGGATTCTCAGTTGGAGCTTCCATAATTTTTGAGGCTACGAATTCTAATTTATTTCATTTTGAAGGCTAATGCAGTAATGCTTTTGAATTGCAGAATGTACGCATTGTTAACGTTTGAAACTAAAAAGTACTGAATTGTAAATCTGTAAATTGTTAATTTTAAATGCTTTCAATTTCAAACTGGAATACTTTGATTGGCAATGTACTTATATTGCGCCACGGAAAACCTTTATAACGACCACAACTTGGACCACAAGTCCATAACGGCATGTGATACTTATAATATTAGTTACTTACCATATGAGCCATATCAGTCTATCTGAAGGTTTCATAAAAATAATGAATATTTTCGCTAAAACCTTATAAAGATATCAAGAACATGAAAGCGGACGTCTTCGCACTATAGTTTTTTCCAGAAATTAAAAAAAAAAACATCACAACATCCTAAACTACGACCTAAGACAGATTTATGTGTAAACATCTTCGGTAAACGTTAACTGAAATTGAAATCTTACATGAAGTAAATAATAACTCACGTACATGTAGAAGTATAAAAATGTATTTTCTCTTATATATAATGCCTTGCAAAAGTTTCGGTTTTATGAGTTATCGTACACTCAATAGAAACCGAAAAAATTATAAAAATCATTGAAAAATTTTTTTTTCAAAAATCGACCAGAAAATGATCAAGGGATCAAGACTTGGCTGTTAAAGGGTTTCGGTGGTTATGAGTTATCGTACACTCAATAGAAAACAAAAAAATTATAAAAATCACTTAAAAAATTTTTTTGCGAAAATCAACCAGAAAATGACCAAGGGATCAAGACTTTATCGAAGATGTTTCCATATAAATCTGTCTTGGGTCGTAGTTTAAGATACATACGTACTGATTATCTTTATCGCCTTTTTCATCACTTCGAACCTTTCGTTTTTCACTTTCATTTAATTATATTTTTTACTTTTTTTTATAATTGCAAAATCAATATTTACTATTATTACTGAATTTTAAGGATAATTTGTCATATAATTTATTGTGTATTTCTATAAAAATGACATTAACCAAAAAATATATTTTGTTACGAAAAAATTGTTTTAAGCAAAGTATGTTTTTGAAAAAATGATTTTTTCTTTTGAAAAATCGTATGTTTTGCATTTTAATAAAATTCAACGAAACCAACGCGATTTATTGGCTAAAACATTGTTTTTTAAGGGAAAAAATATAAGAGTAATATAATTATACTTAAGTATTTTTCCCATGCCCCCGAAGTTACTATATTTCCAAAGAGGGAATTTCGTGCTTTTAGGGTGGATAAGTAAGAGTAAATATATTAAATAACAAGAAAATACCATAAAACCATTTATTTATCATAAAACTTATGACAATATTTAAAAAATACAAGGAAATACTTAGTTCCAGGCAAAACGCTCGCATTCAATGCATACAGGTGCACGATGGTCGTCACAAAATCTGCGCATGCAGTTCGGGCACCTCATGAGACCTCATCCGACAGAGACGCTGCCACAACTTTCGCACTTCGGAGATTATAAACCCGGGCACTCATTCTGAAACATAAATAATTAAATAATTATTGTAAATTGATTATTATTAGAAATAAATTACGAAAATGTACATAAATTTTAGTAAAATCAACTTTATTTATGGTGGCTATCGAATACGAAAAAATGTTTTCTTTCCAATTTATTTCAATAAATATATTAAAATCTATAATTATTTTAAGAAAGATTAAATTTACTTACTTTCAATAAAAATCCAAGTGCCCAACAGCAAAATTCACAACTTTTATATTTCGGAGTCGGCAACGATGCTGCACACACACACAAGGAACACGCTACTTCGGCAGCCAAGCCACAAATGAACGCGTACTCAACGACAATAGATGCTAGAAAGGTACCGCATATTTCTCATAGTGGGGGTATACCTCGGAAAAGTGAAAGCGGAAAATGCCATCAACTTGAAAATTTTGCTGGTGCAGATTCACACCAGTGTACGTCGAGAGGGTTAAATTTAAAAAAAATTAGTTATGAAGGATAAGAATTTTTAAAAACTTACTTACGAAAAAATGAAAAACAATTTTTTGCTCACTTGTCTGCTCATGTGATTATTTTTTTCATTGATGTAACACCATAGAAAACACATGGCAGCGGTAGGTACTTCTTTCTAGAAAAAATGTTTAAAATAAATTTTTATTTATAATTACCAAAATTATTTAAAAATCAAAATTATTAAATTAACAATTTAACAAATTTACCAAGTCGTGTGACTTTTGGCTACGGTTGTTTGTCACTATAATTAGTCCATCTTCGTCAAGTTGTCGAAGAACAACGTGCCTCGCACTAACTTTTAAATCTCTGTAAAAATTAAAAAAAAAAATTATTAATAAAAATATTTATGTGAAAAAAGTATTTCAGATTAATTTACAATATTTTAGTATAAACCACTTACGATATTTTTGAAATTAAAATAACAATTAGGTCTGCTTCTTGAGGCTTAACATATGGAAATTAAAATGCCATTATTATTATTCTTTATAGTAGAAATTATTAAAAAATAATTACCGCGATAAAATTTATATACTTTTGTGCCCTCAGTTTGTACATAATATTTACAAAAGCAGACTGGAAAATTAATTAAGATTACAGAGAATCTCCCAAACTTTATAAGAATTTGAAAGGATTTCATAGGATTAAAAAGATTTTTAAATATTTCTAATGACTTGACAAAATGTCGAAGAATTTTCATGGGATTCTAATAGATGTAAAAATTTGTTAATGATTTTATGAAATTTCTATAAATTTGAAGAATATCATAAGGATTTTTCAAAATATTTCAATAAATTGAAGGGATTTCAAAGGATTTTAAATTTCTTGAGAGGTTTTTGAAGGATTTTTTATTTGTTTTAATAATTTTAAAGGATTTAAAAAGATTCCAGGGTATTTTAAAAGATTCTAAGTAATTTTTAATTTGTAATCGATTTTAATAAATTGAAGGGATTTTAAAGGTTTTTAAAGATCTTGGGGCATTTTAAATGATTCCAGAGTATTTTTAATTTCAAAATATTTGTAAAATTTTAGGGTATTATAACGATAATTTAGTAATCGTTATAACATTCGGCTCTAATTATCTTTTGAGATTGGAAAATAATTTTTTGTTTAAATCAGCGTGAAAAATATTTAAAAATTTAAAAACTTACTTTGATACAGTGGCAAGGCATAATGCATTTGGATTGCCAGTAGAAAATTTTCGTGCTTCCTCGTGCCATTTCTTAAAAAGGTCGTAAGGGCAACGGTGCGACCGCATGACCTTTCCCCTTCCCCTTTTTATATTATTTCTAAGAGCAGAAAAAAAGATATAAAGATGTAATAAATTTATTATTAAACAATAAAAATGTGAATGGAGGTGAAAAGATACATAATTAACATAAAATAATCGGTCCTGAGATGCCTGAAAAAATTTAAATTATTTTGAAAAACAAATAATACAATTCCCGAATTGGGAAATTTGCGAAAAATACAGTTTCGGAACAAGAAAATTACCGAATAATAGAATTCTCGTATAATGAAATTCCGTAAAAATAAAATTATTGAATTGGAAAATTCCCGAATATTAAAGTTTCCGAATAATGAAATTTCCGAATTAAAAAATTCCCGATTTGAAGAATTCTCGAATAATATAATTCCCGACTAATACAATTTCTGAATAATAAAATTTCGGAAATAGAAAATTCATGAATAATAAAGTTCCCGAATAATAAAATTCTCAAATAATAAAATACCCGAATGATAAAATTCCCGAATTGGGAAATTTCCAAAAAATACAATTCCCGAATAATAAAATTCTTGAATTGGAAAATTTCTGAATAATAAAACTCTCGAATAATAAAATTCCTGAATATTAAAGTTCCCGAATAATAAAATTCTCGAACAATAAAATACCCGAATAATAAAATTACTAAATTAGAAAATTTCCGAATAATAAAATTACCGAATTAGAAAATTCCCAAACAATTCAATTCCCGAATTGGGAAATTTCCGAAAAATACAATTTCCTAATAATAAAATTCTCGTATAATGAAATTCACGTATAATAAAATTACCAAATAATAAAAATTTTGAATTTTAAAATTCCTGAATAATAAAATTCCTAAATATTAAAATTCCTCAAAAATTAAATTTCCGAATTGGAAAATTGACGAATAGTGACATTCCCGAATAATAAAATGCCCTAATAATAAAATTCCCAAATATTAATGTTCCCGAATAATAAAATTTCTTTATTACAAAATTTCTGGATGATAGCATTTCTGAAATGGAAAATTCACGAATAATAAAATTTCTGAATAATAACATTCCCGAAATGGAAAATTCCCGAATAATACGATTCCCGAATAATGAAATTCCCGAACAATACAATTCCCGAATAATAAAATTTCTGATTAATATAATTCCCGAATAATACAATTATCGGATTAGAAAATTCCCGAATAATAAAATTCCAGAATAATAAAATTTCCGAATAATAAATTACCCGAACAATAAAATTCTCGAATAATAAAATTACCCAATTGGGAAATTCCCCAATGATAAAATTTCCGAATTGGAAAATTCCCGAATAATACAATTCTCGAATTGGGAAATTTCTAAAAAATACAATTTTTGAATAATCAAATTACCGAATAATAAAATTCCCAAATAATACAAAATTTTTAATTAAGAAATTCCCGAATAATCAAATTCCCGAATAATAAAATTTCCGAATAATAAATTACCCGAACAATAAAATTCTCGAATAATAAAATTACCCAATTGTGAAATTCCCCAATGATAAAATTTCCGAATTGGAAAATTCCCGAATAATACAATTCTCGAATTGGGAAATTTCGAAAAAATACAATTTTTGAATAATCAAATTACCGAATAATAAAATTATTAAATTGAAAAATTCACGAATAATACAATTCTCGAATTGGGAAATTTCTAAAAAATACAATTTTTGAATAATCAAATTACCGAATAATAAAAAATTATATTGGAAAATTCACGAATAATGAAATTCCCGAACAATACAATTCCCAAATAATAAAATTTCTGAATAATATAATTCCCGAATAATACAATTATCGGATTAGAAAATTCCCGAATAATAAAATTTCCGAATAATGAATTACCCGAATAATAAAATTCTCGAATAATAAAATTCTCGAATAATAAAATCACCCAATTGGGAAATTCCCGAATGATAAAATTCCAGAACAATAAAATCTCCGAATAATGAAATTTGCTAATTATAAAATTCCCGAATAATAAAATTCTAAAATTGGAAAATTCTCGCATAAAAAAATTTCTGAATGAGAAAATTTCATAATATTAAAGATATGGCTAAAAATCCCGAAAAATAAAATTCTCGACAATGTAAAATTCCAGAATAATAAAATTTTCCAATAATACAATTCTTGAATTGAAAATTCCTGAATAGTAAGATTTCCAAATGATGAAATTCCCAAGTAATACAAGTTTTTGAATTAAGAAATTGACGAATAATAAAATTCTCGAATAATGAAGCACCCGAATAATAAAATTCTCGAATAATAAAATTACCCAATTAGGGAATTCCCGAATTATAAAATTTCCAAATTGGAAAATTCCCAAATAATACAATTCTCGAATTGGGAAATTTCTAAAAAATACAATTTTGGAATAATCAAATTACCGAATAATTAAATTATTAAATTGGAAAATTCACAAATAATACAATTTCCGAATAATGAAATTTCTGAATAATAAAATTCCCGGATAATAAAATTATCGGATGAGAAAATTCCCGAACAATAAAATTCCAGAATAATAAAATCTCCAAATAATGAAATTTGCTAATTATAATATTCCGGAATAATAAAATTTACAAATGATAAAATTCCGGAATAATAAAATTCTCAAATTGGGAAATTCTCGCATAAAAAATTTCTGAATAATAAAAGTTCCTATTAATAAAGATATGGCTGGAAAATCCCGAAAAATAAAATTCTCGACACTGTAAAATTCCAGAATAATAAAATTTTCCAATAATGCAATTCTGGAATTGGAAAATTCCGGAATAGTTAGATTTCCGAATAATTAAATTTCCAAGTAATACAAATTTTCGAATTAGGAAATTCCCGAATAACAAAATTCCCGAATAATAAAGTACCCGAATAATAAAATTCTCGAATAATAAAATTACCGAATTCGGAAAATTCCCGAATTGGAAAATTCCCGAATAATACAATTCCGGAATTGGAAAATTTCTAAAAAATACAATTTCGGAATAATCAAATTACCGAATAATAAAATTATTAAATTGGAAAATTCCTGAATAATAAGCTTTCCAAATAATGGAATTTTCGAATTATAAAATTTCCGATTTGAAGAATTCTCGAATAATATAATTTCCGAATAATAAAATACCTGAATAATAAAATTACCGAATTAGAAAATTTCCGAATAATACAATTTCTAAATAATAACATTCTCGTATAATAAAGTTCTTGAATAATAAAATTCTTAAATAATAAAATTCATGAATAATAAAATTGACGAATTATAAAATTTCCGAAAAATAAGATTTCCAAATTAAAAAATTTCCGAACAATGAAATTCTCGAATAATAAATTTAATAAATAATAAAATTCACGAAGAATAAAATTCTCGAATAATATAATTCCCGCATTTGAAAATTTTTGAAAAATACAATTCCCAAATAATAAAATTCATGAATGATAAAATTCCCGAGTAATAAAATTTCCGAATTATGAAATTCCCGATTTAGAAAATTAACAAATAATGAAATTGACGAATAATAAAATTCTCGTATAACAAAATTTCCGAATAATAAAGTTCTTAAATTGAAAAATTTCTGAATGATGAAATTCCCGAATAATAAAATTCACAAATAATAAAATTCGCGAATAATACAATTCCTGAATGATAAAATTTTTGAATTGGAGAATTTCCGAACAATAAAATTTCCGAATATAAAAATTCCGAATAATAAAATTTCCAAATTGGAAAATTCCTAAATAATACGATTCCCGAATTGGGAAATTTTTGAAAAATACAATTTCCAAATAATAATTAAATTCTCGTGTAATCAAATTGACGAATGATAAAATTACCAATTAATAAAATTCTTAAATTTGAAAATTCCTGAATAATAAAATTCCTCAAAATTAAAATTTCCTATTTGGAAAATTCCCGATTTAGAAAATTAACAAATAATGATATTCCCGAATAATAAAATGCCCTAATAATAAAATTCCCGAATTGAGAAATTTTCGAAAAATACAATTCCCAAATCAAAAAATTCTCGTGTAATGAAATCCTCGTACGATGAAATTTACGAATAATAAAATTCCCGAATAAAAAAATTCTCGAATTAGGACATGCCCGAATATTGAAATCTCCGAATGATGAATTTCCTGAATAATACAATTCTCGTATAATAAGATTCTGGAATTAGATGATTCTTGAATAATAAAATTTCCAAATGACAAAATTTAAGAAATAATAAAATACCCGAATAATAAAACTACTGAATTGAAAAATTCCTAAATAATGAAATTCTCGTATAATAAAATTTCCGAATAATAAAATTGCCGAGTAATAAAATTCCCGAATTGGAAAATTCCCGAATAATACAATTCCTAAATAATGAAATTCTCGTATAATGAAATTTCCGAATAATAAAATTGCCGAATAATATAATTCTTGAATTCGGAAATTCCTGAATAATAAAATTCCTGAATAATGAAATTTCCAAATTATAAAATTCCCGATTTAGCGAATTCTTGAATAATATAATTCTTGAATAATAAAATTACCGAATTGGAAAATTCCCAAATAATAAAATTTCTGAATGATAAAATTTTCGAATAATAAAATTCGAAAATAATGAAATTCCCGAATAATATGATTCCCGAATAATAAAATTCCTGATTAATACAATTCCCGAAAAATTTAATTTCAGAATAATAAACTTCTTGAATAATAAAATTCCCGAATAGTAAAATTTCCTAATAATAAAATTCCCGTATGATAAAATTCCCAAATAATAAAATTTACAAATAACAAAATTTCCGAATAATGAAATTCTCAAATTGGAAAATTCCCGCATCAAAAAAATTCTGAATAATAAAATTTCCGAATAATAAAGGATGGTTGAAAAATACTGAAAAAAAAATTCTCGACATTCTAAAATTCTCAAATAATAATACTTTCAAACAATAAAATTCTCGAATTAAAAAATTCCGAAATAATAATATTTTCGGATAATAAAATTTCCGAGCAATAAAATTTCCGAATTATGAAATTCCCGATTTAGAAAATCAAAGAATAATAAAATTGACGATTAATAAAATTATCGAATAATAAAATCCTTGAATAATAAAAAATTCGAATTATAAGATTACCGAATTCGAAAATTCCCGAATAATCAAATTTCTGAATCGGAAAATTCCCAAACATTACAATTCCGGAATTGGTTAATTTTGGAAAAATAAAATTTCCGAATAATAAAATTTCCGAATAATAAAATTGTAAGATAATGACATTCCCGAATAATAAATTTCCCGAATAATACAATTCCTGAAAAATAAAATTTCCGAATAATAAAGTTCTCGAATAATCAAATTTCCAAATAATAAAATTCCGGAATAATAAAATTTCCAAATAATAAAATTAACGAATAATAAAATTTCTAAATTGTAAAATTCCCGATTCGGAGAAATCCGAAATAGTAAAATTCCCGAATATTTCAATTTCCGAATAATAAAATTTTAAAAATAATAAAATACCCGAATAATAAAATTAACGAATTAAAAAATTCCTAAATAATGAAATTCTCGTATAATGAAATTTCCGAATAATAAAATTGCCAAATAATTAAATTCTTAAATTAAAAAATTCCCGAATAATAAAATTTCCGAATTATAAAATTCCCGATTTGGAATTCTTGAATAATAAAATACTCGAATAATAAAATCACGGAATTGGAGAATTCCCGAATAATAAAATTTTCGAATTTGAAAATCCCCGAATAACACAATTTCCGAATAACAAAGTTTCCGAATAATAAAATTTTAAAAATAATAACATTACCGAATTGAAAAATTTCTAAATAATGAAATTCTCGTATAATAAAATTTCCGAACAATAAAATTCCCGAATAATGGAATTTGCGAATTATAAAATTCCCGATTTAGCAAATTCTTGAATAATATAATTCTTGAATAATTAAATTACCGAATTAGAAAATTCTTGAATAATAAAATTTCTGAATAATAAAATTTTCAAATAATAAGATTCCAAAATAATGAAATTCCCGAATAATAAAAGTCCCAAATAATACAATTTTCGAAAAATGAAATTTCAGAATAATAAAATTCTTGAATGATAAAATTTCTGAATAATAAAATTTACAAATAACAAAATTCCCGAATTACGAAATTCTCAAATTAGAAAATTCCCGCATTTCAAAATTTCTGAATAATAAAATTTCCGAATAATAAAGGGATGGCTGAAAAATACTAAAAAAAAAAATTCTCGACACTGTAAAATTCCCAAATAATAATATTTTCGAACAATAAAATTCTTGAATTGAAAAATTTCGGAATAATAAAATTCTTAAATAAAAAAATACCCGAATAATAAAATTACCGAATTGGAAAATTCCCGAATAATAAAATTTCGAAATTGGAAAATTCTAGAACAATACAATTCCCGAATTGGTTAATTTCCAAAAAATACAATTTTTGAATAACAAAATTCCCCAATGATAAAATTCCCGAAAAATAAAATTTCCTTATAATAAAGTTCCCGAATAATAAGATTTTTGAATAATAAAATTCCCGTGTGATAAAATTCTCAAATAATAAAATTCACAAATAGTAAGATTCCCGAATAATAAAGGGATGGCTGAAAAATACCGAAAAATAAGATTCCCGACACTGTAAAATTACCGAATAATAAAATTTTCGAACAATAAAAGCCTCAAATTGAAAAATTCCTAAATAATAAAATTTCCGGATAATGAAATTTCCGAGTCATAAAATTTCCGAATTATAACATTCCCGATTTAGAAAATTAACAAATAATGAAATTTCCGAATAATCAAATTTCCGAATTGGAAAATTCCCAAACAATACAATTCCCGAATTGGGTAATTTCCGAAAAATACAATTTCCGAATAATAAAATTCCCGAATAATAAAATTCTAAAATAATGAAATTCCCGAATAATACGATTCTCCAATAATGAATTTCTCGAATAATACTAT
Organism: Amphibolips quercusostensackenii; assembly: GCA_032357855.1. Taxonomy (NCBI): domain Eukaryota; kingdom Metazoa; phylum Arthropoda; class Insecta; order Hymenoptera; family Cynipidae; genus Amphibolips; species Amphibolips quercusostensackenii. Next base: position 2,105,738 of record JAUELO010000272.1, on the reverse strand, counting down.
TCCCGAAAAAGAAAATTTTCGAACAATAAAAGTCTCGAATTGAAAAATTCCTGAATAATAAAATTTTCGAATTATGAAATTCCCGATTTAGAAAATTAACAAATAATGAAATTTCCGAATTGAAAAATTCCCAAACAATACAATTCCCGAATTGGGTAATTTCCGAAGAATACAATTTCCGAATAATACAATTTCCGAATAATAAAATTCCCGAATAATAAAATTCTAAAATAATGAAATTCCCGAATAATACGATTCCCAAATAATAAATTTCTCGAATAATACTATTCCCGAAAAAAAAAATTTTCGAACAATAAAAGTCTCGAATTGAAAAATTCCTGAATAATAAAATTTTCGAATTATGAAATTCCCGATT
>JAUELO010000272.1:2074053-2084455 GCA_032357855.1 Amphibolips quercusostensackenii | reverse complement strand
TTACAGTCCTGACCTAGTCACTATAACGCATTCAAGAGATTTGCACTTACGTCCTTGTTTCCCGTGACCCTTTAAATAAATAATATAATATAAAACATAAGTGGTATATTTAAAAAAATGCTTACGATTTCTGGCCCAACCAAGGGTGTTACAATAACTTTTATTGGTTGAAACGGATCCCTGATTGGGAGGCAAGCAGATGGGCCGAACAAAATCAGAAAAGGCAGTCACGGGGCTGTCCAATTTTAAAAGTACGGCTGTACTTCCTTCAACTGGTGACTTTATCATTCCAATTATCCTCCGTTCTTGCTGCCAAGGTGAGGAACTTGAGAGTCTCACTGTTCCTAATCTTGCAGACCATTCTGCTTTTGATTGTCTAAAAATTAATAACAAAAATTTAATAACAAAAAATTAATAAATTTTTTACTTAAATTTATAACTATAATTTTTTTCATTTTGATAAATAAGGCCTAGTTTATTAGCAGTGAAGGCTCTGCCGGTACCGATAAGAAAATTCTCCGACGGTACCAGTAAAAATTTTTTGCCAGTTATCTATTAAAATTAAAATTCAATGAAAAAAAATTATAGCAAATTTGGTATAAAAGGCGTTGCTGAAAAATCAAAAAATTTGGACTGTGTTTTTGTTTATTACAAATTTTTTATTTTTCCTGGCCGCTGTAAATTTTTCATTCAGGTATAATAACAATCGTATATTAGGAGACCAATAAAAAAAAACGTTTATCCAAAATGTTGAATCTTTAGGCTAAAAGAAAACAATTTTTTATGCAAAAGTTGAATTTTTAACACACTAATGTAAATTTTCAAACCAAAAAAAGGCTTTTCAAAAAAATAAATAAATTTTCAACTAAAAAGATTAATTTTCAACCAAAAATAAAATAATTTAATTTACATTTAAAAAAATGAATTTTTGATTAAATAGCGGAATTTGTAACCAAATAGTTGCATTTTTTACCAATGAAATAATCAGTTTTCAAGAAATAAATAAATTTCCAACCAAGTAGTTGAATTTTTAATAGTCTTAAAAATTATCTTTACCAAAAAACAACAAATCTTGAACAAAATACATGAATTTCAATTCAAATATTTCAATTTTTATCAGAGAAGATAAATTTTCAACCAAACATGGAGTAGCTAAATTATAAGTTAAATAATTAAATTCAAACCAAAAAATTAAATTTAAACCAAAAAATTAAATTTTCACCAAAAAATTAAAAATTTTTAACAAAAGTGTTAAATTTCCAACCAAGAAAGATTTTTCAATCATTAAAGAGGAAAAATTACATCGAAAAGGTGGAGTTTTTATGCCAAAAAACGAATTTCATACAAAAATATTTAAATTAAAAAAAAAATAAATCTTCAACCAAAAAGCTGGTTTTTAACCACTGAGATTACTTTTTTATCAAAAAATTGAATTGTCAAAAAAATCGTACCTAAAATGGAATAGTTATATTTTTAGTTAAAAAATCGATTTTTACCAAAAAAAAATGAAATTTCTAAAAATACATCTATGTATTTTCAAAAAGATATTTGACCTTTCAACTAAAAAAAATCAGTTCTCAAATTAAAATAGAAAAGTTAAATTTTTAACCAAATAGGGAAATTTTCAACTAAAAAAGATCAATTTTCAACAACAAATGGAAAAATGAAAATTTTCAATTAAAAAAATTAAGTTAAAAAATTAATTTTCAATAAAAAAATAATTTTTAACAAAAAAGTTAAATTTTTTCATTAAAAAGATAAATTCTCAACCAGAAGAATAATTTTATACTAAAAAGATAAATTTTTAACAGAATAAATAAAATTCTAACAACGAATAAAATAGTTTAATTTTTAACCAAAGAAATAAATTATTTTTAAGAAAAATTAAATCTTTTCCAACAAAAATAGAATAATTATATTTTTAGTTAAAAAAATTAATTTTTAACCAAAAAGTAGAATTTTCAACTAAAAAACATAAATTTTCAACAAAAAGAATTAAATGGTAACATTTTTATTTAAAAAATTAAGTTAAAAAATTAATTTCCAATAAAAAAATAAATTTTCAACAAAATAGGTAAATTTTTAGCCAATGAAATGAATTTTCCAGGAAAAAGATCAATTTTTAAGTAGAAAAATAAATTTCTAACAAAAAGTAGGATTTTTAACTAAAAAAGATAAATTTTCGAAACAAATGTAATAATAAAATTTTTGGCTAAGAAATTGAGTTGAAAAATTAAGTTTCAATCAAAAAAATTAATTTTCGACAAAATAGTTAAATTTTTGACCAATAAAATGAATTTTTTAGGAAAAAGATAAATTTTCAACCAGAAAAATAATTTTCTAACAAAAAGATTATTTTTTAACAAAATACATAAACTTTCAAACAAATAGTTGAATTTTTAAGAACAAATGGAACAGTTTAATTTTATTTTAATTAAACCACAGAAATTAATTATTTTCGACTAAAAAAAATAAATTTTTAACCAAACATGGAATAGAAAAATTATCAATTTAAAAAATTAAATTTTAACAAAAAAATAAGAATTTTTGAAAAAAGTGTCGAATTTTCAACTACAAAGATTCTCAGTCAATGAAAAAAGAAATTTTCATAAAAAATGTGGAATTTTCATGCGAAAATACGAATTTCGTATGAAAATATTTTAATTTTCAACCAAAAAAATTAATCGCTAAACAAAAAAAATGAATTTTTATTAATGAATTTTCAACTAAATAATAAATTTTCAATAAAATAGTTCAATTTTCAACTAAAGAAAATAAATTTTAATCCAATTATTGAATAGCTTTATATTTATATTATATTTTCAGTTGAAAAAATTTATTTTAAACTAAGAAAGATAAATTTTCAACAACAAAAAATTGTGATAGAATTTTTAGTAAAAAAATAGAGTTGAAAAATTAATTTTTAATCAAAAAAATAAATGTTCAATAAAATAGTTAAATTTTTGAGCTATAAAATTAATTTTTAAGGAAAAAGATAAATGTTCAGCTAGGAGAATCATTTTCTAACAAAAATATAAATTTCTGCTTAAATACATGAATTTTCAACGAAATAGTTGAATTTTTAAGAACAAATGGAATAGTTCAATTATTAATTCAAATTTATTTTAATTAAACCGAAGAAATTAATTATTTTCAACTATAAAAGATAAATTTTTAACTAAAAATAAAAAAGTTATATTTTCAGTTAAAAAAATTATTTTCTAACCAGAATAAATAAATTTTTACCAAAATACATGAATTTCAAACCAAAAAGTTCAATTTTCAACCAACGAAGAAAAATTTGTAACCAAACATTAAACAGATAAATTTATATTTCTATTTCTATTATATTTTCAGTCAAAAAAATTTATTCTTAACCAAAAAGTAGGATTTTCAACTAAAAAGATACTTTTTCCAAAAAAAATGTAATGATAAAATTTTCAGTCAAAAAATTGAGTTGAAAAATCAAGCTTTAATCAAAAAAATAAATTTTCAACAAAATAGTAAAATTTTTAACCAATAAAATGAATTTTCAAGGAAAAAGATTAATTTTCAACTAGGAAAATAATTTTTCATCGAAAAGATAACTTTTCAATGAAATACAAATTTCCAACCAAATAGTTGAATTTTTAACAACAAATATAACAGTTTTATTTTTAATTCAATTTTAATTTAATTAAGCTAAAGAAATTAATTATTTTTAACTAAAAAAGATAATTTTTTAACAAAAAATGGAATAGTTATATTTCCAGTTAAAAAAATTATTTTTAACGATTAAAAATAAAAATTTAACAGAATACATGAATTTTCAACCAAAAAGTTCAATTTTCAACCAAAGAAGATAAATTTTCAACCACGCTTGGAATATCTAAATTATCAATTTGAAAAATTAAATTTCTACTAAAAAATAAAAAATTTTCAACAAAAGTGTTAAATTTCCTACCACGAAACATTTCCCAGTTAATAATTAAAAAAAAATTGCATCAAAAATCTGGAATTTTCATACAGAATTTTCTACAAAAAAGTTAAATTTTCAAACAAAATTATAATTTTCAACAAAAAAGTTTATTTTCAGCCAAAAAATTAGAAAAAAAATAGTTGATTTTTGACCCCAGAAAACAAATTTTCGACAGAATTGTTGTATTTTCAACCAAAAAGAAAGTCTTAGAAAAATTGTATTTAAATACTTTTGTAAAGTTGTATCATTACACTATTTAAATTACAAATATATTTTTTATTTAAAAAAATACTTTTTTTGTAAGATAAAAAGTTTTTTGTTTTTGTAAACAAGACTCATTTTACCACTTATAATAGTTTAGACTTCAAAACAATATTTTTAAATATAATTTTTTGAGACAATGTTATTAACTTCATTTAATTAATAATTTATAACACATTAATTAGATTCAAACGTCAAAATTAAAATTTATCAATTTTGGCGCTACCGCAGATGAATTTTCGAATAAAAAAAAACAGTACACTGGAACCTGGATTTGTGCACGCTTTCGGGCATGTTGCGCAGTGGCCTTCGACACAAATCCAGAGCCTCTCTCTCAGTCCCGCGGCTCACCTCATCACAAATTGCCAAGGACAGAAATTCTTGGAAGGCACAAATCGAGTTTACAGAAATCCAGGTTCCAGTGTATGAACATTGATTCCAGTTTGACAAAATCTCTGTTTATAAAATCTTTTTGGGCCGATGCTTCAATTCTTTGCCGGTACCGGCAGTCTATCCATCGCGTGATTTATTTATTCATTTTTATTAAATAAATATTGCTACCCTTGGAAACAGGAAGCTGTAGTTATGACCCAGCTCTCTCCTAAAAGAGTAGCATCACAGACGTGTACATCTTCCTTTAAGAGGGCAACATGCCAAGGCCAATCACCAGGTTCTGCCATTTTGCTTAGTCCTTGAACTCCTCCTTTAGTCCTTAAGGCTTGAATTCCACATTCTGCAAAAATTATTCATATTCTGGTTTTCAACGACAGAAATATTTCTAGAGAAATAACATTGTGTTCTCTACAAAGGAAAGAAGAAGCAAAAAAGTACGAGAAGAAGGTTGATCCACATGATTAATGTTCTCTCGAAATCTCTTTGTGGTGGGAAACCCATTCATCATTAATTACTTTTCAAGCTTTAATCTCGAATCGATTTTCTAAGTATTTTCAATTCCATTTTAGTTTTTCTTTTAGCAGGATAAATGACAAAATTCAGGAATTATCAAATGGGGTCGTTGCACTTTTTGAAATATATTGTTTTCTTTGTCAAATTAAAAGACACTAAGAATAGAATATAATTACTTGAGGAAAGTTTTTTAAAATTAGTTTAAATATCATTTTTTTGATGTTTAAAAAATATACTTTTTAAATTTTTTGCGGGAAAATGAAGTATTCTGATTGGGCCGGCCATTAAGTATTACATGCTGTGACGTCATCTAACAAGATGTCTGCACGCCGAGGGCCAAATAATAATACAAAAGGAAGCTACCTACAGAAATAATTTATCAAATAAAATTCTTTTTTTAGTGAAAAACTTTTTGGATGAAGGTAAATATACCTTTTCATTTAGTTTTAATTAAGAGACAATCAAATTTGCCTTTTATTCATTACTCCAATGTTCCTAAAGTCATGTTATAACATGTATAACATTACGGCAATCATTATTCAAAATCAAACGAAAGAATTTGAAAAGTAATGAATGAAAAAAATTGTAGATTATTATAGTTAATCATTAATTATTAATTAATATTTATTAATAGTAAAGAAATTACCTAGAGCTGCGCAGCGAACATACATGACTTCTTTACTGGGACAGGATGCTCTTACAAAACTTATTTCTGTTGCTAAAGGATCCTCCATATGAACATAAGCAATTCCATATTCTTCATCCGTTCTTACTTCTACAAACTCGACCCCTCTGAAAAAATAAATTTTAATTAAATAACAAACTATAAAACAAAAAGTATGTATTAAACAAATAGAATATTGATAAAAATTATTCATCTTACGTGTAAGACAGAAGGGAACACAGAGATGTTGCCGATGTTCGCAGGACCATTTCGACTTCTTTGGGTGTTAAGCTTTTATTTAAATTTTCTGTACACAATTTTCCAATTTTACCCTTTTCATTAAAAACTACGTAGCCTTCTCTATGGTATCGAGCAGAATGAGGTGTATCCTGTGGTAAAGATTTTGCTGCACTAACACTTTTGGCAAGCGTTACTGAAAAGGATTAGATAGATTATATTTTTGAAAACAATTAGTTTATAAATGTCTGGATTAGCAAGTTTTAAGAACTAAATACAAAATGTTTGTTTATTCTTACAGCAGTCTTTTTCGTCACTGCCATTCGGGCAATCGACTTTTCCGTCACATCTTTTTGTCTTTGGAATACAAGTTCTACCAACTCCACAATGCATGTAACCATCACGACAATAAGCACAATTTCTCTCATCATTTAAATCCGGACAATCTATCACTCCATCACAGATTCTTGGTGACAAAGCTTTTTCTTTCAATGCCTGTACACATCCTGTAAATTCAAATTTGAAATGAAAATGGAGTTAAAACAAATTTGAAATAACATCCTTCGAACTTAATTGTTTACCAGGTTTAGGTCTACAGCTTCCATAATCAGCATATTCTGGAAAATTGGAACAATCTAGAGATTGTTTCAACTTTTCAGGTAAACGGCTTCCACATCCGGACCAAAATTCTTTGCAGAAGCTTCTGCAGGGTAACTGCAAAACATCTTCAGCATCTTCTGGGAAACAGGCTGGTTGTAAAGCTTGACAAAGGAAATCGTAAGCTAATCTGTAGCATTCAGAATCCACCAGTTCTCTAAAAAAAATAAAAAATTTATGCACCAGTTTTTAAGAAACTGTAATAATGAGCCTATTTTTAAGTCAGTCACCCCTTGGTGCATAATATACTCTTAAATCACCTGAAGGCAATAACGTCGTCCTCGAATTCTTGTAACGACTGGTGTCCAATGAGATTCGGATAAGAGGTAATATTGTATGGTAAATGTTTACAATAAGAAAGTTTCAAGGGACTGCATCTCCTGGGTGGTGGAGGTGTAGTTGTTGGCGGAATGGTAGATACAGTAGTCTGGAGTGCGACCTGGGCATTCAAGGCATTCAGACTTTCCTGGACTTCCAGGCTCTTTGGATCAATGGTCAGATTGGCGAGATACCTCGAGGTAGATGGAGTGATTTCTCTTGATAAAATATCGACTACATCCGACACTCCAATTGTCCGGAATCTCGGATCGAATCTCACTTCAAAGTGCACTATCAGATTTTTATCATCCACTCTGAAAATATTTAGAATTCGTATATTTAAACAAGTAAATAAGAAAACTTTATTCGAGGATTTTAGTTTAGTTTATACTATTCATTTTGGACAATTTAATTGTTTGAATGTTGGATAAGGGCTAGAGGGAAAATGGAGAGGCGGAATCAGTTTGGATGTCGATTGGAATACATCAGTTTTCTGCTTTAAACTGAAGAATATTTTTATCTTCATAACACATCACGTTTAAAAATAGTCTTTTTATGTAAAATGGAGGCATTTTTAATAAATTGTAACAAAAAACAACACATAGCAAATTTTATTTTTAAATACACAGCTACATGATAAGACCTTCAATTCCAGACATCTTCGAAGACAATTAAACCACTAAAGAAGAATCCAGAATAGTAGTCCAAAAAACGTAATTTTTTTATTTTTATAATATTTAACCGACTAAGAATAAAGAAAAACATCACTATAAAAAGCAATTTTTAATTTTTCATGAAAATTTACATAGTGGTTCAAGGAACATCTACATAGTGATCTAAAAAAAATGAAATTTCTATATTTTTTAAATAATTGACACACTGATAACAACAAATAAATACCATGACATAGCAAATTTTGTTTAATAATGCATATCATCTACTTGCCAAGACCTTCAATTTCAGTCATCTTTAAAAACAATTTAACCACAAAAAAAGAATTCAGAATAGTGGTGCAAAAAACGGATTTCACTCATTTTTATCATTTTTTACTTACTGATAATAAAAAAAGCACTACAACAAATCAAATTTTAATTTAAAATTAACATTTCCATAGTGACTTTAAGGAACATCTACATAGTGATCTATAAAACAAAAATTTCTCATTTTTCTAATATTTTACTCACTGATATCAAAAAATAAATAGCATGACATAGCAATTTTTTTGCAATGCATATCATTTACATATCAAGACTCAATTCCAGCGGTCTTCGAAGACAATCGAACCACTAAAGAAGAATCCAGGATAGTGGTCCAAAAAATGTAATTTCTTCATTTTTATAATTTTTAACCTCTGATAATAAGAAAAAAAACATCAATATAACAAATCAAATTTTCATTTTCAATAAACATTTCCGTAGTGATTTTAAAGTACATCTACATAGTGATCTAAAGAAAAGAAATTTTCTCAATTTTCTTATATTTGACACACTGATAATAAAAAATCAATAGCATAACATAGCAAATTAAATTTTTTTATGTACATCGACCTGTAAAAAACTAAAATTAGAGACATCCTTACAAAAAAATGAAATAAAAGAAAACTTCCAGCATAGTGTAGGCTAAAAATGAAATTTCCCTATTTATCTCATTTTTTAATAATTTTTTAACTAACTGATGACAACGAAAAACATCACTATAACAAATCAGGTTTTAATTTTTGGTTAACATTTTCTTAGTGATTTTATGGAACATTTACATAGTTATCTAGAAAAACAAAATTTTTTCATTTTTCTGATATTTTACACACTAATAACAAAAAATAAATACCATGATATAGTAAATTTTATTTTGTAATGCATATCATCTACATACCAAGACCTTCAATTACAGTCCTCTTCAAAGACAATCAAAACACTAAAAAGAATCGAGCATAGTGGTCCAAGAAACTAATTTTTTTAAAAATTGTCTTATTTTTTAACCTCTGATAACAAAAAAAACATCATTATAACAAACCTAATTTTAATTTTAAATGAATATTCCCGAAGTGATTTTAAGGAACATCTACATAGTTATCTAGAAAAATGAAATTTCCTCATTTTTCTGATATTTTACACACTGATAACAAAAAATAAATACCATGACATATTGAATTTTATTTTCTAATGCATATCATCTATATGCCAAGATCTTCAATTCAAGTCACCTTCAAAGACAATCGAACCACTAAAACAGAATCCAGAACAGTGGTCCAAAAAACGGTATTTCCTCACTCTTATAATTTTTCAACCAACTGATAACAAAGAAAAACATCACTATAATAAATTAAATTTTAATTTTTAATGCACATTTCTGTTGTGATTTCAAGAAACATCTACATAGTGTTTAAAAAAAAAAAATATTTCCTCATTTTCTTGATATTTTACACACTGATAACAAAAAATAAATACCATGACATATTAAATTTTATTTTCTAATGCATATCATCTATATGTCAAGAACTTTAATTTGAGTTACCTTCAAAGACAATTGGTTCACTAAAAAAAATCTAGAATAGTGGTCCAAAAAACGAAATTTCCTCATTTTCATAATTTTTTAACCAACTGATAACAAGGAAATACATCACTATAACAAATCAAATTTTAATTTTCAATGAACATTTGCGTAGTGATTTCAAGCAAATTCTACATAGTGATAAAAGAAAACAAAATTTTCTTATTTTTCTGATATTTTACACATTGATAGCAAAAAGTAAATACCATGACATAGCAAATTTTTTATTTCGCAACGCATATTATCTACACGTAAAGAAAACTTTAATTCCAGTCATCTTCATAAACAATCAAACCACTCAAGAAGAATTCAGAATAGTGGTTCCAAAAACAGTATGACCTCATTTTTATAATTTTTTACCCACTAATAACAAAAAGAACATTACTATAATAGAACAAATTTAAATTTTCAATAAAAATTTCCGTAGTGATTTTAAGGAACCTGTACATAGTGATAAAAAAACGAAATTTCCTCATTTTTCTGATATTTTACACACTGATAACAAAACATAAATACCGTGGCGAAGCAAATTTTATTTTTCAATGTATATCATTTACATGTCATGAGATCTTTAATTCCAGACATCTTCAACGACAAACGAGACACTAAAAAAGAATTTAGAATAGTTGTCCAAAAAACGGTATTTCCTTATTCTTACAATTTTTCACTCACTGATAACAATAAAAACATCACTATAACAAATCAGATTTTAATTTTCAATGAACATTTCCGTAGTGATCTTGAGAAATATCTACATAGTGATCTAAAAAAACGAAATTTCCTCATTTTTCTGATATTTTACACAATGATAACAAAACATAAATACCATGGCGTGGCAAATTTTATTCTCT
>JAUELO010000272.1:2038778-2049580 GCA_032357855.1 Amphibolips quercusostensackenii | reverse complement strand
GTCACGGCAATTCGATGACGTGTGAATTATGCCAAATGACGATTCGTGTAAATGAATGATAGGTTATGTGGTTGTTCAGAAAAAAATAAATTATGGTGAATGATTTTAATAAATGTAAATTATGACAAGAAGAAACTCGTGCAAATGAATATTAGGTTATGTGGAAATTCGTAAAAATGACAATTATGATAAATACGAATTCGGAAAAACAGAAAATGTATTAAATTAAAATCAGGAATAATAAATAAGGTACCTAGACTTAATATGGCCTACGATTCAATATGGCTTAATCGCGTGATTTTTGTAATGATGTCAAAACTGAGATATGTGTCACCTCCAGTATATCAGTGTTGTCTCTTATTATTTATTGGTGCGAATAAGTTAAAGTTTATAATAATTATTTAAAATAGGTTGTCAAAATTAATCTTGTACATGTAAATAGTGTGTTTATCTTTCTTTTCGATTAATGAAACCACATTAAGCTATTCTTCGTTTATAGGTTAGTTTATACTAACCTATAAAAAAAATAAAAATTATTTATGAATAATACATAAATAATATATACAGGTATAAAATTCCTATTGCCAAAGATTGCAAAGATTTCGATGATTTCCTTAAAATTTCAGAAAGGTTTGAAAGATTTTGCAAAGATTTTGCATATATTTAAAAGATTTTACAAAGACTTTAATGATTTCATAAAGATTTCCATAACTTCATAAATGTTACGAAAATTTCTAAACCTACATAAAATATTTCGCAAAGATTTCTAAAGATCACAGAAAAATTCCACAAAGATTAGGATGATTCCCCAAAAACTTAAAAAATTTCACAAAGATTTCAACTAGATTTAAAAGATTTCACAAAAACTTCAATTATTTCACTAAGATTTCCAATAGATTTTATAGGTTGCACAAAGATTTCAATTATTTCCGAAATATTTCACACAGATTTTAAAATTGAGCAAAGATTTCGTATAGATTTCACAAAGACTTTAAAGATATTCCAATGATTTCTCAAATATTTCAGTCATTTCACAAATATTACCAAGTATTTCAAAAATATTTGAAGTATTTCGCAAAAATCATTTCCAAAGATTTAGGAAATATCAAATATTTTAAATATTGCGCGAAGATTTTAATTACTTCACAAAGATTTCACAAAGATTCCAAAAATTAAACAAATATTATACAATATTTAAAAAAATGTTCAAATATTTCGCAAAAAATTTCAAAGATTTCAGAAAATTTTCAGAGAACTTTCAATGATTTCTAAGATTTTACAAATATTTCAGATCGATTTCAAAGATTGCACAAAGATTTCAATGATTTCATAAAGATTTTACAATGATTCTAAAAGTTTCACAAAGATTACGGGAAGATTAAAAAGATTTCAATGATTGAATAAATATTATAAAATATTTTTAAAAATTTCCAAAGGTTTCAGAAAATTTTCAGAAATATTTAAATGATTTCCTGAAGATTTTAAAGATTTCAATAATTGAACTTTTATTATAAAATATTTCAACAACTTTTAAAGATTTTAGAAAAATTTCAGAGAGATGTCAATGATTTACTAAAGATTTCACAAATATTTCAGATAGATTTCAAAGATTGCACAAAAATTTCAATGATTTCGAAAACATTTCACAAAAGATTGTAAAGGTTTTACGAAGATTTCAATAATTAAACAAAGGTTTCAATAATTTCACAAATATTTCTAATATTTTACAAGGATTTCAATTATTTTCCAAAGATTTAACAGAAATTTAAATTTTTTTAAAGGTTTCCCAAATATTTCAATAATTAAACAAATATTACAAGACATTTCAAAAAATTTTTTTTAATTTTCTAAGATATCAGAAAAATGACAGAGAGTTTTCAATGATTTCCCAAAGATTTCACAAAGATTTTAAAGGTTTCACAAAGATTTTAAAGGTTCCAAAAAGATTTCGGAAATATCAAAGAGATTACACAAAGACTTTAGTGATTTCCCAAAAGTTTCAATAATTTTGCAAATATTATCAAATATTTAAAAAATATTTCTATAATTTCGCGAAGACTTTCGAAGACTTTAATGACTTCCCAAAGATTTCACAAAGATTTCAATAATTAAACAAATATTATGAAAAATTTCAAAAAAATTTCAAAAATTTTCAAAGATTTTAGAAAAATTTCAGATAGATTTTAACAATTTCCCAAAGATTTCAAAGATTTTAATAATTAAACAAATATTAGTAAATATTTCAAAAAATGTTAAAATATTTTGCAAAAAATTTCAAAGATTTCAGAAAATTTTCAGAGAGTTTTCAATAATTTCCAAAATTTCACAAATATTTTAGATCGCTTTTTAAGATTGCACAAAGATTTTAATGATTTCTTAAAGATTTTACAAAGATTTAAAAGGTTTCACAAGGATTTCGGAAATATTAAAAAGACTTCACAAAGAATTCAATGATTTCCTAAAGGTTTTAATAATTTCACAAATATTACTAAATATTCCAAAAATATTTCCAATGTTTCGCAAAGATTTCCAAAGATTTCAATGAACTCCCAAATATTTCACAAAGATTTTAATAATTAAACAAATATTATCAAATATTTCGCAAAAATTTTTAAAGATTGCAGAGAGATTCAAATGATTTCCTAATGATTTCAGAGATTTAAATAATTTACCAAATATCCTAAAATATTTTTTAAAAAAATTTGAAAATTTTCAAACATATCAGAAAAAATTCCAGAGATTTCAATGATTTCCCAAAGATTTCAAAGATTTCACAAATATTTTAAAAAGATGTCAGAAATTGCACAAAGATTTCAATGATTTACCAAAGATGCACTGTTTGAAATATCTCTAAAATTTTTTCGAAATATTTTTGGTTCATCCGAAATCTTTGCGAAATATTCTATATCTTTGTGAAATCTTTTTGATATCTTTGGAAATCCGTGCAAAATATTTGAAATATTTTTTTAATATCCGAAATTTCTGGAAAATCATTGCGGAATCTAAAATCTTTATGAATCTATGTATCTGAAATCTTTGCGAAATATTTGTGAAATCTTTCTGAAATCTTTAGAAATCCTTGTGAAATATTTATAATATTTCTGAAATATCTGATATTTGTGAAATTTTTTAAATCTTTGTGATATCATTTCAAAATATTTTTAATATTTAAAAAATATTTGGTAATATTTGCGAAATTATTAAAATCTTTTTGAAATCTTCCGGAAATATTTGAAATCTTTAAAATCCTTAGAAAATCATTGCAATTTTTTTGCAATCTTTTTGATATGTTTGGAAATTTTTGAAAAATATTTCGTAAGATTTGTAAAATTATTGAAGTCTTTGCGAAATGTTTTTGAAATCTTTAGAAATCTCTGCTTAATATTGAAAACGTTTTTGAAATATCTGATAATATTTGTGAAACTATTGAAATCTTTGTGCACTTTTTAAAATCTTTGTGAAATAATTGTAGTTTTTGTAAAATCTATTCAAAATATTTGCGAAAACTTGTGAAATTTTTGTATCTTTGGAAAATTATTAAAATCTTTGCGCGCTTTTTGAAATCTTTGTGAATTAATTCAAGTATTTGTGAAATCTTTAAAATCTTTCCGAAATCCTTGTTTGGGGAATTGTTTAAATCTTTGTGAAATCTTTGAAAGTCTTTGCGGAATATTTGTGAAATTATTGAAATCTTTGTGCACTCTTTGAAATCTATCGGAAATATTTGGGAAATAATTAAAGTATTTGTCAAATCTTAATAATCTATCGGAAATCTTTGTGAAAATTTGTGAAATCGTTGGGAAAATGTTCAAATCTTTGTGATATATTTGCAAAATACATAAAATATTGTTCTGAAATATTTGAAAAATTTGTGAAATCTTTGAAAAGCCATTCAAGTCTTTGTAAAATCTTATAAATCTATCCTAAATCTTTGCGAAATATTTGAAATTTTTGTGAAATCTGTTAAATCTATTAGAAATCTCCTCAAAACCTTCAGAATTTTTGCGAAATCCCTAAGAAATTATTAAAATCATTGTGCAATCTTTGAAATTCACAGAAATCTTTACGAAAATTTAAAAATCTTCGTGACATTTTTGAAATCTTTGCGAAATATTAAAAAAAAATTTGAAATATTTGGTAATGTTTGTGTACCTTGTGAAATCGTTAGCAATATGAATTTTATACCTATATTTGTTATTTACTATTATTTATTATTTACTATTTATTTATTAATTGTGATTCTGCCTCTTAAAATTTCTGTAATTGCATTAAAAAACTGATCAAAAACAAATTTTGCATCTAAAAATGTTAAATAATTTTTCTATTAGTAATTCTTAATTTAGGATTTCATCGATTTTGTTTTTGGACAAGCCAATAGCTTTAAATGCAGCTATAAAGCTTAGCCGTGTCACATTGTGTTCTTCTGTATACGTTTCATTTCCGTCACAGATACTCTCTAATGAGCATACATATGCCAATAAATAGAATATAGAACATAAATTTCAATAATGTTCTCATTTTTCACTTTAAACTAGAAAATTACAGAAACAAATTCAAATATGGATATATATATAGTTCAAATAAATCGCCCACCGATTGAATGAAAACTTCAGCTATTTATAATAACATAAATTCCTGTATAACATTTAAAACATATTGTACCAAAATATTATTACACATGATATGTATAAAGATATTGAAATTCTATTTATAATTTAAATAAAAACAATATTTACGTATACCTAAAAGCCTAAAAAGAATAAATGATATGAACAGAACTTTAGAGGTTACGATTGCCAGTACATAAATGACAGCTTCACTTATTATCATTTTTAGCTACTTTTGTGTCTATCTAAAAAGGACTTTTATCTTTCTGGCACTGGTAATACTTCTTTTTACGAAAAATACGTGAAATGCTTCAAGTCCACACAAAATCTTGGAATTACATAACCTTACTTTTTTCAGGTGAGGCAGAGGTGCCAATGAATGAAACCATTCCAGAATTGCTGTCTGGCGATTGGCACAGGGTTGTCAACAACCAGAGACCATACTTTTTGTATCAGTTTCCATAGGCACCGTCTGCTAGGCGGCATGAAGACAAATCTGTTTTAATATGTCAAAAATATTTTTAATCTTTAATTAAGTCCGTCCAGCAGACTGAGTCAATGCACTGGTTTATATAACCTTCAAAATACAATTATTAAATTATCAGGTTTACATTTCCAGTGGAATTTTGTACTGATGAGGACTGTCGGCGAACAGTCGAAACGTATATCGTTTATGTACTGAGTGTCTCTTAGACATAAATTATAATAAAACTTGACCAGTAATTAACAGACCTTTTTACTTTTCATCTTCAAGAATATATATTACACTCTGGCCAACACCATAACGTCTTATATATACTTATACATATATTTTTTTTTCCATTGGCGACCCCCATCCCTAAAATTAATAAATACATTATTAATGAGGTTTAATTCTTATTTCAAATGAATTAAAAATATTTGTGTAAAAAAATCAGTAAAAATATTAAAACAGTGAAAAACGATAAATTTTCACATTTTCTTAATATTTAACAAACATGAGAGAGGGCGCCAATAACCAGCACAATTTAGGCCACAATGGGTCACCTGAAAATATAAAAATACAAAAATTATGCCAAACGGCTGTTCGGTGACTTGATTTTTGGTAAAATAGAAGTTTGGTTAAATGGAATTTGGGGGATATTCATGCGCCTCCACCCAAGTTAACCCAAATGACCAAGCAGCAAGCTCGATGGTCTACTTTCTATAGGACACAAGATACCTAATATACGCCTCTATGTGCACCTGCAGAAACGCATATATATTAATTACAGTCTACTGTTACTGGCCTGAAATTAATATACACCGTGCACATTTTTCTGTTACACTTCAGGCGCCTGTTAATAAAATTAATGTTTATAGTCGCTAGTAAAGTGAGTGAATGTACATGCCAGTAAATTAAAAAACATTAATTCTTATAAACAAATTTTTGTGTTGCAAGGGGGAAATAATTTTCAGTTGCAATTTCTTTTCTGGTTTCGAAAGGCAGAATGATTATATTTTGTATTTTTTTTTTAAATTAAAAACAGGGAATTAAAAATTTGTTGTAAAATTATTTTTCTGGGTTGGAGAAAAACATTAGTATATAAAAAATTTTTCTCAAATTTGTAAACAAATTACAAAACTAAGATATTGTGAATTCCAACCTAAAAAAATGACCACGAAATTTGTTTTTCTTCTTTTAACGCAAAACGTTTTGAAAATTAAAAACTACCAACCCAGAATTTAAATTAAAAATAAAAATTAAAAACTTATGTGTGCTGGAAATGATTTTTTGGTGACATTCTTCTTGGTTGGAAAGGAGAAATTACGATTGATTCTTTAATGGAAGGAAGAATCTTTAATTCAAGAAAATATACTTATGTTGGGAGCGGAGAAAATTTGTGTTTGAAATTTTTTATTCATATGTAGGAGATATGTAAAGGTGTTCTTTTTGTGAAAAAAGGTTCCTTATATTTTTAAAAAATTCGATGTTTTGTGAAACTCGACTTTTCAGGTTAAAAATTTAGATGTATTTTTAAAAAAATTCGTCTTTTTGTCTTGAAAATTCAACCACTTGGTTGAAAATGCACCAACTAAATTTTTTTGAGTTGATTCAGCTTAACATTTTTTGTGTGATTAACGATAAGTTACGCAACTGTGAATAAATAATTTTTTTTTAAACATAAATTTTCCATACGGATATTATGTTTAGACTATCATTTTTATACCTTGGGTTGGGACAAATCACAAAATAACATCTCTTGTCTGATCCTAAAACATTAACCATGTAACATATTTAAGTATCATTATACAGGATAATATTGCGGTCCCACTCACCAAACTTGTAACATCATGAAGTCACAATCTTTCCCGTGATTGACCTATATTTATCCACTTTGTTGATTATATAAATTAATAGATGTTGAAGTTAGCTAAGAAATTTAACAATTTTGTTGCTTCTGCCGCAACCAAATTGTTTTGTCACAAAATATATCTGTCGATTATCTAAACTCAACAAGTTTATTAGTGTACATAATCTCTCCAATTATTAGCTCACGCTTCTTGCCTCTAATTTCGCGCCTTTCTGTTTGATTAATTAATACATAGCGATCTGTCTGGTTATTTTTTATTTTCCCTCTCATTTAACAGGCTAATGGCAGAGTTCAACCTTGAACGATCAGATCGCGACGGAGCTGAAGGAAAACGTCGATCACACTTCGCAGCCTGCAAAATGCAAGAACCGTGGAGTTTCGGTCACGGTTTTATAGACATAGGCCAGTTAATTTAATTCAGGGTGGGAAATTACGGTAAATCGAGTCGACTATTTCTCTCTGTCCCATTATGCTTTTCCAGATCGACTTCTAAGCGATCGCATTTTCCGACTCAGCGAACTCGTGGTTATGCCGAGTTCAAGGACCGTAGTAAGACTCATGCGCGAGGATTCTTGAAATGCCGTGAATCTTGATGAGAAAATATATATGTACCTCTATAAAGCATCTAGAGAAGGAGCATTGGGATGATATAAAAATGCATTGGAAATTTTTTTTTTTGAATTTGCATGCGCGTCTGTTGGTTCTTGCACTCGATAATATATTTACCTTGCGCTACGCGCTTGGCGTTTGTACTTTCCCCACATGTGTGCACAGACGTTTTAAAACTAAAGGTCAAAGATTCGACAACTATGATTTGGTAATTAGGAATTCTGTCTCTTTAAAGCACTCCATTTAGTGCTTCGCACCTAAAGCCGGTCAATTTTTTTGAAAGAGCTCAAAAGATTTCAAATATTTCCAGGATTTAAAAGGATTTCAACCGATTTCACGGGAATTAATAGATTTTATAGGACTTATAAAGATTTTAGATATTTCAAAAGATTCCGGGATTTTTTTAGAAGATCTTCGGTTTTGTATCTCTGTAGATCCGCGTCTGTGAAAGTTAGAAATTGGTGAAACCAGACACTATGATCAGTATCATCATACAGGAAAATATCGCGGTCCCGCCCACCAAACTTGTAACATCAAATACTCCCAATCTCTCACGTAATTGACCTATATTTGTCCACTTTGGTGATCACATAAATTAGTAGATGTTGAAGAAGTTAGCTATCAGCCATAAAATCTATTTACGACCCAATCGAATGATTGTCGTACTTCGGTGATCGCCGGTTTTGCCACCCTGTAGAACTGCGCCAGCCTCTAAAGCGAGCTCTAAAGTTCTTACACGAGTCACTCACTTTTATAGAGAGTGTGAGAAAATCAATGGAATCTTTGTCACTTGGAGTGGACAATTTGTCTTTGTCATGCAGTAGATTTCACTTGAAACATTAGAGTTAACTTTTAATCCAATTAAGAGCTTCATGCTATAATCTACAAATCTCAAGGTCTCTAAAGTGAAAGTACTTTTCAGTTTATAATTTCATTCTATGCAACCAGATTGTTTTTAAATCTGGAAAAGTACCTTCTTTAAAAAAATTAGATGATAAAGATTTTTTATTATTAAAATTAATGTCATAATGTCATATGCCACTGAAGATGAACCCCCACCTATCGCATTATGAATAATTAGTTAAAACTATTTGATGCTAGTATGCGAATACTTTTAATTGAATTCTTGAGACATTTTCATTCATTTATGAACATTGGTATTATTTAAAGAAGAACTAAGACGGCAGATTAAGTTAACAAATTAGGGGCCGTGCATAAAGGCTTTGGCTTTTTTTAAAAGAAATGTTATTCTTCTTCCTGTTTTTGAAAAACATCTTTTTCTCGTTTTTTTACTTAAATATGAACTGAATTAATAGAGCCCAATAAAAAAATTTAACTGTTTTTTGTCGAAAGTTAATTTTTTTGGTTAAAAGTCTACCATCATATTTTTGGTTCGAAATTCACCGCTTTTAGTTGATAATTCTACTATTTGGTTGAAAATTTGATTTGAATAATTAAATTAATTTTAGGTTGAAGATTCATCTCTTTGGTCAAATTGGTTGACAATTTATATATTTTATTGGAAACTCCAAACATTTTTTATTGATTTTTTTAATTGAAAATTTGACTATACCATTTTTGGTTAAAAATTGAACATTTTTTTTTTCGTTGAGGATTAATTTTCTTTACTCAAAATGGAACCGTTTCATTTTTTGTAGAATATTAATATTTTGATTCGGAAATTAATCTTTTCTGGTAGAAAATTAATCTCCTTGGTTAAAAATTTATGTATTTTGTTGACGATTCATCATTTTTATTAAAAATTATTCTTTTTGGTAAACAAATCAATTTTTTGGTTGAAAATTCAAATCCTTGGTTGAAAATTTAGCTATTTTGCTCAAAATTAATCTCCTTCAGAATAATTTTCTTTACTAAAAATGTTACTATTCCATTTTTTGTTGAAAATTGATATTTCAAATTATATCAAAATTGATATTTTCTGGTTGAAAATTCGTCTTTTCTGGTGGAAAATTAATCTTTTTGGTTAAAAGTTCAAGTTTTTTCTTTGAGAACTCATGAATTTTGTTGATAATTCATTTTTTTTTGTAGAAAAATAA
Source organism: Amphibolips quercusostensackenii (assembly GCA_032357855.1). Classification (NCBI taxonomy): domain Eukaryota; kingdom Metazoa; phylum Arthropoda; class Insecta; order Hymenoptera; family Cynipidae; genus Amphibolips; species Amphibolips quercusostensackenii. Next base: position 2,039,974 of record JAUELO010000272.1, on the reverse strand, counting down.
TGTTCTTGTTAAAAAATCCATTATTTGTTTAAGAATTGATTTCCTTAAAAAATGTTATTTGTTTATCTCAGAATGACTTTTTTTATGTTGAGAATTAATTTTCTTTAGTAAAAGTGTAAATATTCCATTTTTGGTTGAAAATTTATATTTAAAATTAAAAATTCATATTTATAATTGAAAATTTTTATTTAAAATTGAAAATTTATATTTAAAATTCATATTTTAAATTGAAAATTTAGATTTTTAATTGAAAATTTATACTTTAAATTGAAAATTCATATTGTAAATTGAAAATTAATCTTTTCTAGTTGAAAATTTATGTAATTTGTTAAAAATTCGTCTTTTTTGGTTAAACATGTTTAAAAATGCAACTGTTTAGTTAAAAATTAATCTGTTTTGGTTTAGAATTTAAACATTTTTAAGAAAGTATTTTTTGACTGAAAATCCAACTTTTTTGTAGAAAATTCGCTTTTTTGGCTTCAAAATTCACCAATTTGATGAAAAGTCAAATTATTTGGTTACAAATTAATTTTGTGTTGAAAATTCATATTTTTAGGTAAAAAATCAACTATTTAGGTATAAAATGAATCTATTTAGTGAAAACTTACTTTTTCTTGAAAATTTAACTATTTTGTTAGAAATTTATTTTTTTGGGTGAAAAATTAATTTTTATCTAAAAATGTAGCTATTCTATTTTTGGTTGAAAATTGATCCTTTTCAGTTGAAGATTCATGTATTTTTTTACAAATTCGTCTTTCTTGTTGATAATTCTTTTTTTCCGTTCTGAAAGTTAACTGTTTTCTAAAAAAATTCGACCCTATGACTTAAAAACTGAACTATTTTGTTGAAAATTCTTTTATTTGGGTAGAAAATAATTCTTGATTGTTAACAACTAATTTCTTTGGCTGACGATTTAGATTTTGTAAAAAATTCGTCATTTTTCGTTAAATTCAACTGGGTAATAATTTTCTTCTTGAAAATAAGTTTTTTCGACTAAAAATGTAACTATTTCATTTTTGTCTATAAAATTATCTTTCTCAGTTAAAAATTCAACTATTTATTTAAAAATTCAACTATTTATTTAAAAATTCAACTATTTATTTAAAAATTCATGTTCTTTGTTAAAAATTTGACTTTTGATAAAAAATTATACTTTTTAGTTGATAATTTATCTTCGTAAGTTAAAAAAAGGATCC
>JAUELO010000272.1:2028207-2038678 GCA_032357855.1 Amphibolips quercusostensackenii | reverse complement strand
TTAAAAAAAGGATCCGCGCCTGTGAACTTTAGAAATTGATGAAATCAGACACTATGATCAGTGTCATCCTACAGGAAATTATTGCGGTCTCACCCACCAAACTTGTAACATCAAATACTCACAATCTCTCACGTAATTCACCTATATTTGTTTACTTTGGTGATTATATAAATAAATATATATTAAAAAAGTTAGCTAACAGTAATAAAATCTATTTACGACCTAATCAAATAATTAGCGCACTTTGTCGATCGCCGATTTCGCCAACATGTAGATCGCGCCTGTAATTGATCACAATGAGGAAGCAAAGTGCTTAACAAAAAAGCACCATAAAATTGTGAATACAAACAAGATTGAAAATCACGAGATCAATTTCACAGCTAGTTTATATAATTTTTTGGAATCAGATATGTACTTACAACCGAGGTATATCGAGACTCCAGAAAAGAGTAAAAAGAGTAGAAAGGCGGCAAGAACGCAGCAACCACAACGATATTGACCTCCCAGTTTCCTCGTAAATCGGATATCACTATCCGATGAAAGGATTGAACTCGGTGTACCAGCACGACTAAACCTCCTTGTGCTCACTGTGCTCACTGACATCTGCAAAAAGAAAAAAATCTTATATTAGAAGAAAAACTTGGAATTTTTACAAAATCCAATTTGAGGCAAAAATAAGCAAATTTAAATTGTTTGCAGTTATACATTTTTATTAGAACCTGATACCATCGACACAGTATTCAAAATACAACAGTTCCAATCATAATCGCGCAGGGTGCCAACGACATTGAAAATCTGAAATCCTCCTTGAAAAAGATTTGACAACGATTTCACCAAGATTTTAAAACTTTTAAAACATTCAAAGGATTTCAAAAATTTGGCAAATGGAACAGTGCACCAGATTTCAAAAATTTTAAACCGTTTCAAAAATATAAAAAGATTTCAAAAGGTTTCAAAACATTTTAGGAGATTTCAAAAGATGTCACCAAGATTTTACAAATAAACATATAAAACGATTTTACAAATATTTCATAAGATTTCACAAATGATACAAAGATTTCAAGAATTTCAAAGATTAGAAAAAGGCGTATATACTAGATTTGAAAATTTTTGTGAAAATTTGGAACATTTCATAAAAATTTCAAGCATAGCAAATATTTAAAAAAAGGTATGTACAGTACATTTCAAAGATTTTACGAAGATTTCGAACATTTTATAAAGATTTTAAAACTTTCAAAATATTTCAAAAATTTTTTAAATTTTAAGAAGGGTATGGTTTATGTTATTTCTAAGATTTCAGAACATTTTGAAGATTCAAACTGATTTCAAAGTTTTTTAGAAGATTTCAAAAGATTTCAAATATTTTAATGATTTCAAATTAATGCAAAGGATTTTCGAAGAATTTCACAAATATTTAAAAAAATCTCAAAGATTTTGAATGATTTCACAAAATTTAACCAAAAACTTAAAGATTTCAAAAGTTTCCAAGATTTTAGAAAAATTGGAGAAGATTCGTAAAGATTTCTCGTAGATACATAAGCTTTCAGAAAGCTTTCACAAATATATCAAAGACTTCATAAATATTTCAAAAAACTTGATTTGAAACATTTTCAAATATATTTAAATATATTTAAATATTTCAAAAAAGTTGTCAGGATTTCAAAATATTTTAAACATTTCAAACACTTTAACATTGATGCAGCACATAACATTTTAACAATTTTTTAAAGATTTTAAAAGATTATGAACGTTTTCAATTTTTTTTAGAAGATTTTGAAAGATTTTAAATAGTCATATTATTTGAAACAATAACAAAATATTTCAGGAAGATTTGACAAATATTTTTAATTAATGATGAGAAAAATAGAATTATGGACAAAAATTTTAAAATATCTTAATGATAAAAATATGTCGGCACCAGTTATGAAAGAATTACCGGTACCAGAAAAGAATCTGGAAGAATTCCAGAATTTTTTTTAATTTTGCAGGATTAGAAAAATGTCTAGGAAAAGTGCATTATTTGAAAAGATATTTTGAAGTTTTTGAACTTTTAAGAAGATTCGTAGAAAATTAAAATCTAGAAAAGATTTTAAAAAATTTTAAAAGAAATGCAGATTTTGAAATATTTTGAAAAAGGAAGCTTTTTAAGGAAAAATTTTGGTAAATATTTAATTTTTTTTGGTGAAAAATAAAAACTAAATAAAAATTAATCTTTTTTGGTTGCTAATTCAACTATTTTGCTAAAATTTTGTCTTTTGGATAAATTTAGCAGTTTTTAACTTAAAATTAACTTTTTTTTTCGTTAAAAATTTAAATACTTGGTTAAAAATTTATTTTTTTGACTTGAAAATTCAATAATTTTTTTGAAATGTTTTTTTCTTCTTGAATGAAAAATCTTTCTCAGATGAAAATTTAACTCTGTTGTTAAGAATTCATCTTCATTGGTTGAAAATTTCAAACATTCATTTTTTTGATTGACGATGTGACTATTTTGTTGAAAATTTGTCTTTTTTGGTAGAAAATTAATCTGTTTATCAGAAAATTTATCTATTTGGCTTAAAATGAACTTTTTTGTGAAAAATTCATATTTTCGTTAAAAAAAATTGAACCTTTTTGTAGACTATTCGTCTCTTTTGGAAAACATTTGATCTTTTTTAATTAAAAATACAAACTGATTGAAAATTAATTTTTTTTGGTTGAGAATTGAACTATTTTTCTAAAAATTTGACATATCCAAAATATCCAAAGATATTTTTAAACATTGTAAAGAATCTTAAAAAAATTATATTTCTATAACGTTAAAATCTTTCCCTTTCTTTTTTCCTTTTCCCCTTTCCCTTTTAAACGTTATGATTCCCCGGTTTTCCTTTCCCTTTTTCATTTACCCTTTTTTTCTTAAAAAGGAAAAGGGAAAAAGTAACCCGGGGAATTTTAACGTTCAAAAGGAGAACGGGAAAAGGAAAAATGAAAGGTAAAGGGGAAAGGGAAAGACCTTTCCCATTTTCTCTCTTCCCTTTTCCTGTTAAAGGGAAAAATGGGAAAGGGAAAGGGGAAAAGGAAAATGGAAACCGAAAAAAGGGGTAGGGAAAACAGGGAAAGGGGAAACGGAACCCGGGGAACCTTAACGTTTAAAAGGGAAAGATAAAAAGGAAAAATAAAAGGTTAAGGTTGAGGGAAAGAAATTTCCCCTTTTCTCTTTTACCTTTCTCTTTTAAAGGGAAAAAGGGGAAAGAAAACCTTTGAATGTTTCAGATATGTCAAATCACAAAATTCAACAACAAAGTACATTTTTAACCAAATAGTTAAAATTTTAAATAAAAAAATTTTTTAATTTTAATAAAAAATAGTTAAATTGATGCAGAAAAGACCAATTTTTAGCCAAATAGTTGAATTTTTAACAAAAAAAAATTCATTTTCAATCAGTTGATATTTTTTACCAAAAAAGATCAAATTTTTTCCAAAAGAGACGAATCTTAAAAAAAATGTTTATTGTCTTTAACTTTCAAATATATTTTTAAAAAATTCACTTTTCCCTGAAATTTTTTAAATTCTGCAAAATTAAAAAAAAATGTCTAAGTTTTTGTCTATAATTTCATTTTTCTCATCATCAATTATTTCAGAATTTTAATTTTTTGAAGTGATGGCGCAGAAAATCTTTAAATTTTTTTTAAATCTTTGAAACCTGGTATACTCTACTTTTTTGAAAATTTTAAAATTCTTGAATTTTTTGAAATCCTTATGAATTTTTAAAAATATTTGTGAAATTTTTCTGAAATCTTTTGTATTTTTGAAAATGACTGAAATATTTATGATCTTTCAAATTTTTTTTTAAATCTTCTAAAAAATTTCGAAAACCTTCATGAACTTTGAAATGTTTAGAAATCTTTAAAATCTGATGTACTGTACCAATGTTGAAATCTTTGAAAATCCTTATGAATTTTTTTAGAAATTTATGAAATATTTATGAAGTCATTGAATTATTTTAAGTTTTGTTAAATTTTTTTTAAATCTTTTAAAAATTTTGAAATCTTTGTGAAATATTTTAAAATCTTCTAAAAATTTTGAAATCTTTGTAAATTTTTTGAAATCTTTTAAAAATTTTTAAAAAATCTTTGGAATTCTAGTATTTTTTTGGAATCTTTTAAAATTTTTATGAAATCTTCCTGAAAGCTTATGTATCTTCAAGAAATCTTTTAGAATCTTTTTAATTATTTTCGTAAAATCTTTGCAGCTTTTCAAATCGTTGAAATTTTTTTAAAATCCTTATGAATTCTTTCAAATATGCGTGAAATATTTATAAAGTCATTGAATTATTTATAGTTTTGCCAAATATTTTGAAATCTTCTAAAAATTTTAAAATCTTTGGGAAATATTTTGAAATCTTCTAAAAATTTTGAAATCTTTGAAATCTGGTATACTTTACCCGTTTAAAAATTTTTATAATTCAAGTATTCTTTTAAAATCTTTGAAAATTTTTATAAAACCTGTCTAAAAGCTTATGTACCTTCAAGAAATATTTTAGAATCTTTTTAAATTTTTGTAAAATCTTTGCAACTTTTCAAATCTTTAAAATTTTTTTGAAATCCTTATAAATTCTTTTAAATATTTGTGAAATATTTATGAAGTAATTAAATTATTTGAAGTTTTGTGAAATATTTTTAAATCTTCTAAAAATTTTGAGATCTTCTGAAAATTTTGAAATCTTCTAAAAATTTTTTAATCTTTGAAATCTGGTATACTGTACCCGTTTTAAAATCTTTAAAATTCTAGTATTCTTGTGAAATCTTTGAAAATTTTCATGAAATCTTTCTGAAAGCTTATTTATCTTCAGGAAATCTTTTAGAATCTTTTTAATTATTTTCGTAAAATCTTTGCAGCTTTTCAAGTCGTTGAAAATTTTTTGAAATCCTTATGAATTCTTTCATATATGCGTGAAATATTTATAAAGTCATTGAATTATTTATAGTTTTGTAAAATATTTTGAAATCTTTTAAAAATTTTACAATCTTTGGGAAATATTTTGAAATCTTCTAAAAATTTTGAAATCTTCGAAATCTGGTATACTTTACCCGTTTTAAAATTTTTATAATTCAAGTATTCTTTTAAAATGTTTAAAATTTTTTATAAATTTTACTAAAATCTTATGTACCTTCAAGAAATATTTTAGAATCTTTTCAAATTTTTGTAAAATCTTTGCAACTTTTTAAATCTTTGAAATTTTTTTGAAATCCTTATAAATTCTTTCAAATATTTGTGAAATATTTATGAAGTTATTGAATTATTTATATTTTTGTGAAATATTTTTAAATCTTCTAAAAATTTTGAAACCTTTGGGGAATATTTTTAAATCTTCTAAAACTTTGAAATCTTGGAAATCTGGTATACTGTACCCGTTTTAAAATTTTTATAATTCAAGTATTCTTTTAAAATCTTTGAAAATTTTTATGAAACCTGTCTAAAAGCTTATGTATCTTTGAAAAATCTTTTAGAATCTTTTTAAATTTTTGGAAAATCTTTGCAACTTTTCGAATCTTTGAAATCTTTCTGAAATTCTTATGAATTCTTAAAAAAATTTGTGAAATATTTTGAAATTTTCTAAAAATTTTGAAATCTTCAAAATCTAGTATACTGTACCCGTTTTAAAATCTTTAAAATTCTAGTATTATTTTGAAATCTTTGAGAATTTTTATGAAATCTTTTTGAAAGCTCATGTATCTTCAAGAAATCTTTTAGAATCTTTTTAAATTTTTGTAAAATCTTTGCAACTTTTTAAATCTTTGGAATCTTTTAAAAAATTTTTTAAAATCATTTGAAATCTTTCTTAAATATTCGTAAGTGAAATTTTTTTTTTATCCTATCAAATTTGTTAAAACTTCTTGAAATCGTTTTAAATATTTGAAATCTATGGGAAAACCTGGTGTACTTGTACTTTTTTTTAAATCTTTGAAATTCTTGTATTCTTTTGAAATCTTGATACATTTTTAAAAATATTTAAGACATCTTTCTAAAATCTTGTGTATTAATTTAAAATCAATAAAATATTTTGAAATCTTTTTATGTTTTCTAAAATAAAAACATTGGAATCTTTTAAAATGTTCCTTTTTTTTCTTAAAAACGGAAAAGGGAAAGGATATAGAGGAAAAGGGAAAAGGGAAACGGGAAAAGAAAAAAGAAAAAAGGGAACAGGGAAAAGGAAAGGGGAAATGGAAAGGGAAAAGGGAAAAGGGAAAGGGGAAAAGGGAAACGGAGTGAAGGGAAAAAGAAAAAGGGAAAAAGGAAAAGGGAAAAGGGAAAGTAAAAAGGGGAAAAGGTAAAGGGAAAGAGAAAAGTGAAAGGAAAAAGTGGAAAAGGTAAAAGAAAAGAGAAAAGGGAAAGGAAAAAAGGGGAAAGAAAAAGAAAAAAGGGAAAACGGAAAGGGAAAAGGGAAACGGGAAAAGGGAAACAAGAAAAGAAAAAAGAAAAAAGGGAACAGGGAAAAGGAAAGGGGAAATGGAAAGGGAAAAGGGAAAAAGGAAACAAAGGAAAAGGGAAAGGGAAAGAGAAAAGTGAAAGGAAAAAGGGGAAAAGGTAAAAGAAAAAAGAAAAGGGAAAGGAAAAAGGGGAAAGGGAAAGAGAAAAGGGAAAGAGAAAAGGGAAAGGAAAAACGGAAAATCAAAAGGGAAGAGGGAAAAGGGAGAGGGAAAAAGGGAAATGGGGAAAGTGAGAGGGAAAAGGGGAAGGAAAAATGAAAAGGGAAAAAGGAAAAAAAGGAAAAAGGGGAAAATGGAAAAAGGGAAAAAGGGAAAAAAAAGAAAAAGAAAAGGGAAAAGGGGAAAGGGGAGAGGGAAAAATGAAAGGGAAAAGTAAGTGAGACAGCTCTGATTTCTCGATCCAGACCCTCACCGGTCGTGCGGTCAAAAATTCTGATAAACAGAAAATGTTTTCAGAAAAAAAAATTCGATTACTTTTGTAAGGCATTGTTAAATGCTTTCACATTATCTGCGAAAAAAATTGTCAAAAGACCGAATCTCTTTATTCTTGTTGTCTCCTTTTATCTTTCAGTTTTCCTTTGAAGATTTTTTTTTCTAGAGCATACGTACAGACTCAAGAGATTTCTCGTCAAGACACGACTTCCATTAATCTCGACAACCCGCTGACTTCCGTCTCTCTGACAACAATTTCGTCGATAAAAATCTGCGGTTTTTGGTCTGATGTAATCAAAGATTGTTCTCTGCTATTAGATTCAATCTAATAAGAGAGGGTTTGATAAAAAAAAATAAACTACCGCATTAGGTAATTGACCCAGGAAAATGAGAAAATACCTTGAATATAATAATATTGGATCCATTAATATTAATTATCTCGAAAAAAATGCCTATTAATTATAAATTAGGATTTAAAAAATTTCTATGCTTTTAATGGTTTATTTTTTATCTAATATTCAAGACGAATAAGCAATTAAAAATGCATTTGAGGGAACAAGTTTTTTGATTCGTTTTGAATTTTACGGTCTTCAAAACTGGAAATTAGTTACAAATTAGTTCTGAGTTGATCAAAATATTTTTTTAAGTGATCTGGAAAAAAATAATTAAACTTGATTCTTTGAACTATAAAATAATGTTAAACTATAAATAATAAGCTATAAATAATTTTTTCTAAAAATTTTCTGCTTTTACAATTTTTGATATTTGATATTTCAATCGAAAAATATTTTATTAAAAAAAAATTCGAATTTCACAAAATAAAAAATTCTCAGCAAAAAGTCTAATAGTTGATATTTTAACGAAACAAGATTGTAATTTAAAATAAAAAAACTCAAAATTACAAAAACAAAAAAATGAATTTGCAAAGAAAAATATAATCGTTGATATTCCAACCAAAAAATATTTTAATTTTAAATAAAAAACATTAGCATTAAAACAAACAAAAAAAACGAATTTAACAAAAAAAAATTTATTCCTGAACAACGACAAAATTATTTTAAACCAAAAAAATTATTTTTAACCAAAATGTTATTTTTCATGAAAAATAAGTTTTCGGCAAAGTAGTTCAACTTTCAAGCAAGTAGTTGAATTTTCAATCATTTAAAAAATATATTTAGAAGGTTTAGAATTTTTGAAAACATTTAGAAAGAATTAAAAATTTCAAGCAATTTGAAACAAAATGTAAGTTTTTGGAAAATTTCGAAAAAAATATCGAAGTTTTTCAAGAATTTTGAGAGTGTTTAAGAAAACACAAAACTTTTCTTAATATTCCTAGCGAAATCATAAATAGTTATTTAAAAAAAATTAGAGCAAAAAAAAATTTTTTTTAAAGATTTCAAATTTTTTTACAAGATTTTTAGAATTCTAGACCAAAATTTAGAAGATTTTAAGGCAATCAAAAATTTTTTTAATGTAGCTGTTATTTATTTTCAATTAAAATGTTTTTGGATTGAAATACCAACCATTACATTTTTTATTGAAAATTCCTTTTTTTTGGTTGAGAATTTAACGACTTGATAAAAAGTTAAACTATTTATTTATAATTAATTTTTTTAAAGATTTCTTATTTCAGGAATGAAAATGTATCCAAAAAGACAAAGTTTCAACACAAATAAAATTTTAACAAAAATGTTTGACATCAAACAAACTAATATATATTTTTAAACAAAAAGAGTAATTTTCTACCAAAAATGAGGAATTCACAAAAAATACATAAATTTTTAACAAAAAATGTAATAGTTTAAACTTCAGTTGAAAAAATTAATTTTCACCAAAAAAAATCAACGAAATATTTCAAACTTTAACAAATAAAATGAATTTTTAACACAGTAGTTAAAATTTAGATCAAGTTGTTAAATTTTCCATAAAAAGATATGAATCAACAATAAAAAATTCAATAACAATAAATAAAAAAAAAATAAAAAATAAATAAATAAAAAAAATAACAAATAACAAATTTTAAAGTTCAATAAAAGTCAAAATTCAACCAAGTAGATTTAATTGCAAAAAAAAACGTATGAACAATTCAGTAGTCAAATTTCAAAAAAAGGTACATTTTTAACTGCTTGGTAAAAAACTAATTTTTGTTGTTGACTATTTGATTTTTTGTTTTTGCAAATTCATCTTTGTAGGCATAAGATTCAAGTATTTGGTTTAAAATTAATATTTCTGGGTAAAAAATTAAACTACTTTGTGAAAAATTTGTCTTCCGGTAAAATGTATCTTTTTTGGTTTAAAATGCAACTGTTTGAAAATTAATACTTTCTGGTTGAGGATTCAACTATTTCGTTAAAAATTCTTTTTTTTTTACATGGATGAGCTCAACTAATTTTGATTTAGAATTCAAATTTTTTTGTCGAAATATCAATTACGTATTAGATTCTTCATTAAGATTTTATCGTTTTGGTTAAAAATTAAACTATTTAATTGAAAGTTAACTTTTTTCTTTAAATTTTGATTTAAAATATCTGAAATCTTCAAAAATCTTCAAAAATATTAACATGAGTCTTAGGAGGAGCAAATTTTTGTAATCTTAAAAACAAATTAGCTTAAAAAATGAATGAATTTTATAAATTTTTATTTATTATCACAAATTTTTTACCTCACAAATAAAAAAACTACACACGGGCTTAGCGCGCGATTTTTCAAATTGATAGAAAGATAAAATATTTAAAAAGATTGGATTTTTTTATATCTCGTGATATAAATGATAGTAAGTCGTAATATTTCAATTTTGATATGAAAGACTTGAATTTCAATTAGCAATTTAAATGAAAAGATATTCTGACATTAATAAAGCATTTTTTCACTGAAGCGCATTGTATTATTTTTGTCTTGGTGTTGGGAATCCGCCTTTTTTAAAACGATTATTACAGAAGCAATTACACCCCTTCATTTGCACATTACGTCGATAAAACGTTATTAGAATTAGAAACTGGCTCCGACTTCGGAAACTGAATATAGCTGGAATTGATCGATGCACGCCAAACCGACGGATGCAATTAGCCGTCGTAATAGAAAATTCCTCTAAATGCTGGAAAGCGGTAATTTCCAGGCTCGGGAGAATCTTTTGTTGCGCACGACAGAATTGTAAAAGTAAAAGCCGTAGAAACGAATCAAGAAAACTTTTTCTCTTAAATGCATCTTTAATAGTTCGTTTGTTTAAAAAATTTTATTCAGAAAAAATTATTAAAAGTATACACCATTTCAAAATTATGATTTATGGGGTCCTTCAAAAACTGCTTTACAGCCCTGCTAGAAGTGGAAAAATTAAAAAAGATTTTTTTTTACAAAAGATTTTTAGTCCGATCACATTCTTTGGGGTTGTGGAACAAAAATCTAAGTCCAAAAAAGTGAGTTTTTATTTCGTTTTAAGTATACTCATTTTAATGTAAACATATTTCAATCAATTATAATTCAGTTTTATAAATCGTGAACTGGAGGAAATATGCATTTTAATTGTAATTTCGCGCTAAATTTTGCAGTCACTCCTGTCATCTCATTGGCTC
>JAUELO010000272.1:1984642-2001763 GCA_032357855.1 Amphibolips quercusostensackenii | reverse complement strand
ATATGTATGAATGTGTGTATATATATACGTATGTGTATATATGTACATATATATGTTAAAAATAATCAAATTATGTACTGTTTTTCAATTGGGTCAATTGAAATAGAACTGCTTAAAATTTTTTATTTGATCAGCATAAAATCATGGAAAACTTAGTTGCGATTTTTAGCCACAAATATTGTTAAGAGACCATAATTTTGTCAATTTTTTTTTCTTTCAACTATTATTATTAAAAAATCACATTTTTGAATTGTTTAAATTTTAAACTTTTAAACTTTTAAACTTCTGTGAACTTTTTGTTTATAGAACAAAATTTATCTTTGATCTGCCCACAAATATTGTTAAAAACGGACGAATGTTTTTGTTCATTTTTTTTATTTTGACTATTATTATAATTATTAAATCACATTTTTAAATTACTTAAACTTTAAACTTTTTAACTTTTAAGCTTCCTTAAACTTTTTGTTTATAGGACAAAATTTATCTTTGATCTGGCCACAAATATTGTTAAAAACGGACCAATGATTTTGTTAATTTTTTTTATTTTTACTATTATCATTAAAAAATTACATTTTTGAATTTTTTAAGCTTGAAACTTTTAAAGTTTTAAGCTTTTTTAAACTTTTTGTTTACAGCACAACATTTTTTTTTTGATCTGGCCACAAACATTGTTGAAAACGGACCAATGATTTTGTCAATTTTGTTTTATTTTGACTATGATTATTAATAAATCACATTTTTGAATTGTTTGAATTTTAAACTTTTAAACTTTTAAACTTCTGTGAACTTTTTGTTTATAAAACAAAATTTATCTTTGATCTGTCCACAAATATTGTTGAAAACGAACGAATGTTTTTGTTCATTTTTTTTATTTTGACTATTATTATTAAATCACATTTTTAAATTGCTTAAACTTTTTAAGTTTTAAACTTCTTTAAACTTTTTGTTTATTGGACAAAATTTATCTTTGATCTGGCCACAAATATTGTTAAAAACGGACCAATGATTTTGTCAATTTTTTTTTATTTTTACTCTTATTATTGATAAATCACATTTTTGGATTGTTTAAATTTTAAAATTTTAAACTTTTGTGAACTTTTTGTTCATAGAACAAAATTTATCTTTGATCTGTCCACAAATATTGTTGAAAACGGACGAATGTTTTTGTTCATTTTTTTTATTTCGACTATTACTATTATTATTAAATCACATTTTTAAATTGCTTAAACTTTAAACTTTTTAACTCTTAAACTTCCTTAAACTTTTTGTTTATAGGACAAAATTTATCTTTGATCTAGCCACAAATATTGTGAAAAGCGAACCAATGATTTTGGCAATTTTTTTATATTTTGAATATTATTATTAACAAATCGCATTCTTTAATTGCTTAGAAAAGGTTTTAAAAAATGTCCGAAAAAACTAATTTTGAAAATTACCAGAGTATTAATATTCAAAAACCAGAATTTTAATTTTTTAATATTTTCAGCATAGTATTTTTTTGAACGAAATAAAACAATTTGAATTTGACATTTTGAACTTATTTATTTTACCCAAAGAACATGAATTTTCTACTATAAAAGATAAATTTTTAATCCAAATAAACGGATTTTCCACAAAGCAGTTGAATTTTCGACCAAAAAAAAAGCACTTTGAACAAAATACTTGAACTTTCAACAAAATAATTCAATTTTTAAAAACAAATTTTAGTTAGTAACCAAATACCGAAATTTCCTACGTGAAAAGATAAATTTCCAGTTAAATAATCAATTTAAAATAAAGACTTTAACCAAAAACAGTTAAATTTTCAACAAAAAGATGAATCCTCAACGAAAAATGTAATAGTTAACATTTCAAGGAAAAAAACGAATTTTCGAAAAAATTGTTCAATTTTCAAACGAAGACTTATATTTTTAACAAAATAATTGAGTTTTCATAAAAGCAGTTAAATTTTTAAATAATTAGTTTAATTTTTAACCTAAAAAAATAAAATTTATACTAAAAAAAAATTGAATTCATCACAAAATACTTCAATTTTCGACTAAAAAATAAATAAAAATAATAAGTTTTCGACCAAAAATTAAAAAGTTACATTTTCAAAAAAAAAATATATTTATATATTTAACTATAAAAAGACAAATTATCAACCCTAAAGACGATTTTCCTACAAAACAGTTGAATTTTCAACTCGAAAATATTAATTTTCTACTAAAAAGATGAATTTTTAACAAAATAGTTTAATTTTGACCCAAAGAGCTAAATTTTTAACAAAATAATTTAATTTTCACCTAAGTATTTGCTTTTTATCCAAATAGTTTAATTTCTTACCAAAAATAATGAATTTTGAACAAAAAATATAAATTTTTTCAAAAAGAAGATTAATATTCGAACAAAAGAGATAAATTTTCAACTAAAACGTTAATCTGCAAAAAAATAATTTTTAAAAAATAATTTAACTCTTAAGCAAAAAAGACAAATTTTTAACACAAAAAATAAATTTTCAACCAAGCAGTTGAAGTTTCAACCAAAAAATATTAATTCTTTACTGAAAAGACGAATTCTTAATAAAATAGTTTGATTTTTAAGCAAAGAAATGCAGTTTTAATTAAAATGATAAATTTTCACCCCAAAAAATTGAATTTTAAACAAAATATTCTGATTTTTAAGCAAAGAAATGCAGTTTTAATTAAAATGATAAATTTTCACCCCAAAAAATTGAATTTTTAACAAAGTAGTTCAATTTTTCAATCAAACAGACAAATTTTAAGCAAATAAAAAATTTTCAGTCAAGCAAAAAAAAATAATGCAAATTGTTGAACTTTTAATATTTATTGTTATATTTTTAACAAAATAATTGAATTTTTATAAAAGTACTTAAACTTTTGACAAAATAGTTTAATTTTTAACCTAAAAAAATAAAAAATATACCAGAAAAAGAAAACGACTTTATCACAAAATACTTGAATTTTTGAATAAAAAATAAATAAATAACAATAATAAGTTTTTGATCAAAAATCGAAAAGTTAAATTTTCAAAAAAAAAATATATATAATCTTCAACCATGAAAAGACAAATTATCAACCCCAAAGACGACTTTTCTGTTAAGCAATAAAATTTTTAAACTGAAAATATTAATTTTCTACTGAAAAGATGAATTTTTAACAAAATAGTTTAATTTTCAACCAAAGAGCTGAGTTTTTAACAAAATAATTAAATTTGTACCTAAGTATTTTAATTTTTACCTAAATAGTTTAATTGACAACCTAAGAGATTGAATTTCAAACGAAAAATATGAATTTTTAAAAAGCAAGATTATTATTTGAACAAAAGAGATGATTTTTCAACTAAAATGTTGATATGCAAAACAAAAAAATTTGACAAGATAATTTAATTTTTAACCAAAAAGACAAATTTTTAACCTAAAAAAAGACTTCCTTACAAAGCAGTTGAATTTTTAACCCAAAAATATTTATTTTTTACTGAAAAGACGAATTTTTAAAAAAATACTTAGATTTTCAAGCGAAGAAATGCAGTTTTAATTGAAATAATGAATCTTTATTCCAAAAAATTGAATTTTTAACAAAGTAGTTGAATTTTCTAATCAAAAAGACAAATTTTCAACAAATAAAGATTTTTCACTTAAGCGAAAAAAAATTCATTTAAATTGTTGAACTTTTAATATTTATAGTTATATTTTTAACAAAATAATTAAATTTTTTTTTTAATATTTGAATTTTTGTCAAAATAGTTTATCAACAAAAAGACGACTTTTCTACAAAACAGTCAAACTTTTAGCCTGAAAATATTAATTTTCTACTAAAAAGATGAATTTTTAACAAAAAAGTTTAATTTTTAACCAGAGAGCTAAATTTATAACAAAATAATTTAATTTTTACCAATGTATTTAAATTTTGAACAAAATATTTGAATTTTTACCCAAACAGTTTGATTTTCAACCTGAGAGAATGAATTATTAACAAAATTGATGAATTTTCAACAAAGAGATTAATATTCACACAAAAGAGATGAATTTTCACTTAAAATGTTGATCTGCAAAATAAGTAATTTTTAACAAGATAATTCAATTTTTAAACCAAAAATGACAAATTTTTAAACAAAAAAATGATTTTTCTACAAATCAGTTAAATTTTTAAGACAAAAATGTTAATTTTCTACTAAAAAGACAAATTTTTAACAAAATAGTTTGATTCTCAGCCAAAGAGATACATTTTTAATTAAAATGATAAATCTTCAATGAAAAAAGAATGAATTTGTAACAACGTAGTTGAATTTTCCAATAAAAAAGACGAATTTTTAACAAATAAAGATTTTTCAGTCAGAAGAGAAAAAAAATTTAATTCCAATTTTTGAATTTTTAATCTAAAAGATAAATTTTTCGTGAAAAATTTGAATTTTAGACCCTCAAATATGAATTTTTAATTAAACATTTGCATTTTAAATAAAAAAAGAGGAGATTCCAATTAAAAAGATAAGTTTTTTACTAAACAGAAAAATCTTTAACTGAAAAAGATCACTTTCTAACCAAAACTGTGAAAGTTACATTTTTGTTTAAAAAAATAATTAAATGAAAAAATCCAAAAAAGTAATTAAATTTCCAACCAAAGAAATGAACCTTTAAACAAAAAATAAATTTTTAACAAAGTGGTTTTACTTTTACCAAAGTAGTTGAATTTCCATTTAGAAAAAACGAATTTTCAACCAAAAATGGATTAGTTAACTTTTCAGTTTGAAAATTAATTTTCAACGAAAAATTTCGTTTTTAATGAACTAGTTAACATTTAAGGAACGAGATGAATAACAAGAACGAGATGAAATTGAAATTATGAATCTTCAACTAAAATATGAATATAAATTTAAATTAAATTAAAAATTTTATATTTTCAAAAAAATTAATAATAATTATTCTTTTCATTTTCAAAATTTATTTTCTGAAAAATAAACTATTTTTTGGATTTTTTAATGCTTTTAAATAAAATAATTGAAACAGACGAATTTTCTACAAACCAGTTAAATTTTCAACAAAAAAAAAATAAATTCTAAAGAAATAATATAATAGTAGATATTTGAAATAATTATAATTTTTAATAAAAAAAGTTAAATTTAACCAAAAAGTACGATTTTTGAAACAGAGTAGTTCAATCCTTAACAAAAGACGATAACCAAAAAATATTAAATTTCTACCGAGAAATAAATTTTTTATCCAAAAAGACGAATTTAAGCAAAAATTAGTGCAATTTTCAATCAAAACAGATTTCAATTTAATTTTCAACAATAAAATATGAAAATTGGTAAATTTTCAAGAAAAAACTAAAATTTGTCACTAAAAATATAATCGCCAGCAACTGAAGAGAAATAGAAATCAAGCCAAATAAATTACTAACGAGAATATTATATCAAGGTCAATTTTTAGTTTTACCTGGTCATATATGTTCAAAGAACAAAATTTTATTCTTGTAGAATTTTTAGCACAGAATCTTTTATAACCGAAATAAAACAATTTAGAATTAAAATGAAAAAAATTCAAATTAATAATCCTTGATGGTTGTTGCACATATCTATCATAGAAATTCCCTGACTTTTAACAATAGTTATTAACTCAGACAAACATTTGAAATTTATAATTGATTTTTTTAGTTTGAATAAAAATTATAAAGATTAAAAACGCCTAATTGAAATAAAAATAAGAAAAATTAATAGCAGAACATGTTTATCAATTTTTATACTTTTCCAAAATTTGGTTGCGTGACGTTTTAATTTTGTATGACATTTAAAACTTACAAAGTCACATAGCTAATTCAAAGATATGAAAATCCATGAATAGGAGATACAGCTTTTCTCATTTGATTTTTTAGTACTTTTCTGGTTAAACTATAAATTGTGTTCCATGTTTACAAAACTCATTATAGATTGAAGAAACGAGTTTGCGAATTTCTGAACTGGATCACCTAATACTGTATCTTCTAGAGTGAGAAATTAAAAGTAGCAACATAATAACGGTTTTATAACACTTGAAATATATGACTTGTAGAAAAGAGAAAAAAAGTGCGAATAAACGACCAGAGTACTTTTAAGCAATTTGCGTTATTAGTGGGTACTTTAAGATAATTTTCTCACTCCAGTTTCTGTACCTACTTCTGGTGAGTCGGAAGCATTGCTGCAATTTTGCGCCTGAGTGTCTAAGAGACTAAACAGATCTATAGATCCAAGAAAAACAACAACAAGCGAATTTAGTTTTGTGATAATAGTTTGTTACAATAATATATAATCCTAAGGAAAGGAAAAGTTTAGTTTTTTTTATAATAGTTATGTGATAACAGGTTGTAACAATAATGCATAATGCTAAGAGGAAGAAAAACATCTCATTCTTTCTCTACTTCATGATTATAGGTATACAATTTACACCTTGAGGTAAATTGTATACCTGGATGGAATTGTTTATAAGAGGGTCCTTTTTGTATAAAAAAAAGGACAAGTTTAGCTGGTGTTAATTGACGCCGACCAGGTAAGAAATTAATTATAAGATGTTGGACTTTGTTGGTATACTTGTTATTTTTACAAAGCAGGAGGAATCTTCAAAGATTTTGCAATTTTCTAAAAACTTAATTTACTTGATTTTCTTAAGCTGTTGACAATTTTTCTATTTCCAATCCTTTGAAAGAACTTGTTTGTATAGTTGGTTTGTTTCTTTATTATGTTTTCTTCCAAACGTGTTTTCTGATTGGCTAATGTTGATTGATGTTGCCCAGGTAAGAAATTAATTAGAAAATGTTTTATTTTGTTGGTATACTGGTCCATACTCCAAGCTCTCAGACTGTTGACAATTTTTCTATTTTTGGTCCTCTAAAAGAACTTATCTGCATAGTTTGTTTGTTTGTTACATTGATGTATCTTCTTTCAAACGTGTTGTATGATTAACTGATGTTAATTAATGTTGACCAGTTAGGAAATTGATTAAAAGATGATGGGTTTTGTTGTCATACTGATAAATTTTACAAGGTAGTAAACATCTCCAAAAATTTTAAGAATCTTCTAAAAATTTACTTCATTTACTCGATTCTCTTTAACTGTTGACAATTTGCCTATTTTCAATCCTGCAAAATAACTTGTCTGCATAGTTTGTTTGTTTGTTACATTGATGTATCTTCTTCTAACCGTGTTGTATGATTAATTGATGCTAATTAGTGTCAACCAGTTGAAAAATTAATTAGAAGATGATGGATTTTGTTACTATACTGGGCAATTTTAACAAGGTAACAGAAATCTTTGACGATTTTGCAGTTCTCCTAAAGACTTAATTTACTTGATTCTCTTAAGCTGTTGACAATTTTTCTATTTCCAATCCTTTGAAAGAACTTATTTGTATACTAGGTTTGTTCCATTATTGCATTTTTTTCCAACAGTATTGTATGATTAGCTAATGTTAATTAATGTTATTAGTTGAATTAATTAGAATATGATGGATTTTGTTGTATACAGGTCAATTTTAACAAGGTAGCAGAAATCTTTGACGGTTTTGCAGTTATTCTGAAGACTTAATTTACTTGATTTTCTTGATCTATTGACAATTTTCCTATTTCCAATCCTTTGAAAGAACTTATTTGTATAGTTGATTAGTTCCATGATTGTTTCTTCTTCTAACCGTATTTTATGGTTAGCTGATGTTAATTAATGTTGACCATTTAGGAAATTAATGAGAAGATGCTGGTCTTTGTTGGCATACTAGTCATTTTCACAAGGTAGCAGGAATCTTTGACGGTTTTTCAATTCTTATGAAAACTTAATTCACTTGATTCTCTTGACCTGTTGACAATTTTTCTATTTTCAATTTTTTAAAAGAACTTATTTGTATAGTTGATTTGTTCCATTATTGTTTATTCTTTCAACTGTATTTTATGATTAGCTGATGTTAATTGATGATGGACAGTTAGGAAATTAATAAGAAGATGTTGGTCTTTGTTGGTATACTGGTCAATTTTACAAGGTAGTAGGAATCTCCGTCAATTTTACAGTTCTTCTAAAGGCGTACTTAATTCATTTGATTCTCTTAGACTGTTGAAAATTTTTCTAATTCTAATCATTTAAAAGAACTTATTTGTATAGTTGGTTTGTTCCATCAATGTATTTTCTTCAACCGTGTTTTATGGTTAGCTGATGTTAATTATTGTTGACCAGTTGAGAAATTGAATAAAAGATGATGGATATGTTGGTATACTGGACAAATTTAACATGGTCACAGAAATCTTTGACGGTTTTGCGGTTCTTCTGAAGACTTAATTTACTTGATTCTCCTAAGCTGGTGACAATTTTTCTATTTTCAATCCTTTAAAAGAACTTATTTGTATAGTTGATTTGTTCCATTATTGTCTTTTCTGCTAAACGTATTTTATGGCTAGCTGATGTTAATTAATGTTGACCATTTAGGAAATTAATGAGAAGATGCTGGTCTTTGTTGGTATACTTGTCAATTTTACAAGGTAGCAGGAATCTCCGGCGATTACACAGTTCTTCTAAAGGCGTTCTTAATTTACTTGATTCTCTTAAGCTGTTGAAAATTTTATTATTTCCAATCCTTTGAAATAACTTGTTTGTCTAGTTGGCTTGTTCCATTATTGTATTTTCTTCCAACCGTATTTTATGATTAGCTGATGTTAATTAATGTTTACCAGTTGAGGAATTATTTAGAAGATGATAAATTTTGTTGATATACCGGACAATTTTAACAAGGTAGCAGAATTTCCCAGCAATTTTTTAGTTCTTCTAAAAACTAAATTTACTTGATTCTCTTAACCTGTTGACAATTTTCTTATTTCCAATCCTTTGAAAGAACTCATTTGTATAGTTGATTTGTTCCATTATTATTTTTTTTCCAACCGTATTTTATGATTAGCTAATGTTAATTAATGTTGACCAGTTAGGAAATTAATTAGAAGATGTTGGTCTTTGTTGGTATACTGGTCAATTTTACAAGGTAGTAGGAATCTCCGTCAATTTTACAGTTCTTCTAAAGGCGTACTTAATTCATTTGATTCTCTTAGACTGTTGAAAATTTTTCTAATTCTAATCATTTAAAAGAACTTATTTGTATAGTTGGTTTGTTCCATCAATGTATTTTCTTCAACCGTGTTTTATGGTTAGCTGATGTTAATTATTGTTGACCAGTTGAGAAATTGAATAAAAGATGATGGATATGTTGGTTTACTGGACAAATTTAACATGGTAACAGAAATTTTTGACGGTTTTGCAGTTTTGTTTAAGACTTAATTTACTCGATTCTCTTAAACTGTTGACAATTCTTCTATTTCCAATCCTTTGAAAGAACTTATTTGTATAGTTGATTTGTTCCATTATTGTCTTTTCTTCTAAACGTATTTTATGGTTAGCTGATGTTAATAATTGTTGACTATTTAGGAAATTAATGAGAAGATGATGGTCTTTGTTGGTATACTAGTCATTTTCACAAGGTAGCAGGAATCGTTGACGGTTTTTCAGTTCTTCTGAAGACTTAATTTACTTGATTATCTTAAGCTGTTGACAACTTTTCTATTTACAATCTTTTGAAAGAACTTATTTGTATAATTGATTTGTTCTATCATTGTGTTTTCTTCTTACCGTGTTTTATAATTAGCTAATGTTGATTATTGTTGATTAGGTAAGAAATTAATCAGATGTTTTATTTTGCTGGTATACTGGGCCACACTCTATTATCTTAGACTGTTGACAATTTTTCTATTTTCATTCCTGTAAAAGAGCTTATCTGCGTAGTTTGTTTATATTTTACATTGATGTATCGTCTTGTAACCGTGTTGTATGATTAGATGCTGCTAATTAATGTCAACCGGTTAAGAAAATTAATTAGAAGATGATGTATTTTGTTGGTATACTGGACAATTTTAACAAGGTAGCAGAAATCTCCAGCGATTTTTTAGTTCTTCTCAAGACTTAATTCAGTTGAATCTCTCAAGCTGTTGACAATTTTTCTATTTCCAGTCCTTTGAAAGAACTTATTTGTACAGTCGATTTGTTCCATTATTGTTTTTTCTTTTAACTGTATTTTATGATAAGCTGATGTAAATTAATGTTGGC
Organism: Amphibolips quercusostensackenii; assembly: GCA_032357855.1. Lineage (NCBI taxonomy): Eukaryota > Metazoa > Arthropoda > Insecta > Hymenoptera > Cynipidae > Amphibolips > Amphibolips quercusostensackenii. The sequence goes on along the minus strand of JAUELO010000272.1, from coordinate 1,991,662 downwards.
CAGTTAGGAAATTAATTAGAAGATGTTGGTACTTGTTGGTATTCTTGTCAATTTTACAAAGTAGCAGGAATCTTCGACGGTTTCGCAATTCTTTTGAAGACTTAATTTATTTGATTCTCTTAAGCTGTTGACAAGTTTTCTATTTTCAATCCTTTGAAAGAACTTGTTAACATAGTTAGTTTGTTCCCTTATTGTATTTTCTTTCAATCGAGTTTTATGATCAGGTGATGTTGATTAATGTTGACCAGTTAAGACATTAATTATAAGATAAGGGATTTTGTTGGTATACTGTTCAATTTTAAGAAGGTAGAAGGAATCTTAGACGATTTTGCAGTATTTCTAAATACTCAATTTACTTGATTCTCTCAAGCTTTTTGCAATTTCTCTATTTCCAAACCTTTGGAAGAACGAATCTGTATAGTTTATTTGTCTCTTCCATTGCTGTGTCTTCTTCCAGCGGAGTTGTATAATTAGCTGATATTAATTAATGTTGACTATTTGAGAAATTTATTAGAAGATGATGGATTTTGTTGATATACTGGACAATTTTTAAGAGGTAGCAAAATTCCTTAACGATATTGTAGTTCTTCTCAAGACTAAATTCACTTGATTCACTCAAGCTGTTGACAAGTTTTCTGTTTCCCATCCTTTGAAAGAACTTGTTTGTGAAGTTGGCTTGTTTCATTATTGTATTTTCTTTCAACCGTATATTATGATTAGCTGATGTTAATTTATGTTTACCAGTTAAGAAATTAATTAAAAGATGATGGATTTTGTTTTATACAGGTCAATTTTAACAAGGTAGTGAGAATCTTAAACGATTTTGCAGTTCTTCTAAAGACTTAATTTACTTGATTCTCTTAAGCTGTTTACAATTTTTCTATTTTCAATACTTTGAAATAACTTATTTGTATAGTTGGTTTGTTCCAATACTGTATTTTCTTCAAACCGTATTTTATGATTAGCTGATGTTAATTAATGATGACCAGTTAGGAAATTAATCAGAAGATGTTGGTTTTTGTTGGTATACTTGTCAATTTTACAAAGTAGCAGGAATCTTTGACGGTTTTGCAGTTCTTCTGAAGACTTAATTTATCTGATTCTCTCAAGCTGTTGACAAGTTTTCTATTACCAATCCTTTAAAAGAACTTGTTTGTATAGTTGGTTTGTTTCCTTATTGTATTTTCTACCAACCGTGTTTTATGATTAGCTAATGTTGATTGATGCTGACCAGGTAAGAAATTAATCAGAAGATGTTTCATTTTGTTGGTATACTGGTCCATGCTCTATTATCTTAGACTGTTGACAATTTCTCTATTTCCTAACCTTTCAAAGAACGCATCTGTATAGTTTGTTTGTTTGTTACATTGCTTATCTTCTTCCAACCGTGTTGTATGATTAGCTGATGCTAATTAATGTTAAACATTTAAGAAATTGATTAGAAGATGATGGATTTTGTTGGTATACTGGTCAATTTGAGCAAGGTAATAGAAATATTTGACGATTCCACAGTTTTTCAAAAGAATTAATTTACTTGATTCTCTAAAGCTGTTGATAAGTTTTCTATTTTCAATCCTTTGAAAGAACCTGTTTGTATAGTTGATTTGTTCCATTATTGTTTTTTCTTCCAACCGTATTTTATGGTTAGCTGATGTTAATTAATGTTGACCAGTTAGAAAATTAATTAGAAGATGCTGGTCTTTGATGACATACTTGTCAATTTTACAAAATAGGAGGAATCTCCGGCGATTTTACAGTTCTTTTAAAAGCGTTCTCAATTTACTCGATTCTCTTAGACTATTGACAATTTTTCTATTTTTAATCCTTTAAAAGAACTTATTTGTATAGTTGGTTTGTTCCATTAATGTATTTTCTTCCAACCGTGTTTTATGATTAGTTGATGTTCATTATTGCTGACCAGTTGAGAAATTGAATGAAAGATGATGGATTTTGTTGGTATACTGGACAAATTTAACATGGTAACAGAAATCTTTGACGGTTTTGCAGTTCTTCTGAAGACTTAATTTACTTGATTATCTTAAGCTGTTGACAACTTTTCTATTTCCAATCTTTTGAAAGAACTTATTTGTATAGTTGATTTGTTCTATTATTGTGTTTTCTTCTAACCGTGTTTTATAATTAGCTAATGTTAATTATTGTTGATTAGGTAAGAAATTAATCAGATGTTTTATTTTGTTGGTATACTGGTCTATACTCTATTATCTTAGACTGTTGACAATTTTTCTATTTTCATTCCTGTAAAAGAGCTTATCTGCATAGTTTGTTTATTTGTTACATTGATGTATTTTCTTCCAACCGTGTTGCATAATTAGTTGATGCTAATTAATGTTGACCAGTTAAGAAATTATTAGATGATGATGGATTTTGTTGGTATACTCGACAATTTTAACAGGGTAGCAGAAATCTCCAACGATTTTGCAGTTCTTCTTAATGCTTACTCCATTAACTCGATTCTCTTAAACTGCTAACAATTTTTATATTTCCAATCCTTTTAAAGAACCTATCTGTATACATGGAAAAAATTTGTCCTATAAAAAATGTAAACTTAATGTGGGAATCTTAGATGATACCAAAATGTTATGAAAATTGAAATCCTCCTTCTATGAAAATCTACAAGATATTTCAATACTAATTACAAGAAAGAACCACATAAAGTCCTGGACTGTCCAGAAAATTTTGATAAAGCAAAAACAATTTGGAATCTCCAAAATGTCTAAAACAGGCTGGGAAAAAGTGAAGAGGCAGCGAATATAATTTCTAAGAAAGTCTAGGAAAATCTGAAGGGTTCCAAAATAAAAAAGTCGTACTACAAAGCAGAATACCAGATTTGTAGTATTTTGTTTGCATCACAAGGTCACACAGTTAACACACGAGAAACGTATTCTTCACTTATATTTAACGCACACAAACCTTATTCTATAACCTAACTTTAACACTAATAAGTACAACGAAATTCCATAAAGCATAATATCGCACGCTGGGTATATCGGTCGAAAGTCCTTATATATTAACCAGCAAAATTCTCACCGCTTGTGAGAAACGACCAGTGCCGGGCCAAAAATTGGTGGTGCCCTATGTGATATTTTATCTCCTTACTTCGACGTCGAATATTTTTGTGACATGTTTTGTTCAAAGGTTACATTATAACTATCTCATTTGATCACTTTTTATGTTAAAAATATTTAATTTAATGTGGATTTAGTATAAAATCACTACTGTATTTTTGCATCCAAATTTCAGTACATATTTACTTCTGATTGCAGTAAAATTCAAGTTTTTATTATTAAAATAATTTGGGTTAATTTAGAAAAGTGATTTCTACTTTATCGACAGTTGTAGGGTATACAAGTATGTTTATCAGGTTACGTATTTATTTAATTATTTGAAAATTCAACTACGGTTAAATGTTAAACTAATTTATTAAAAATTAATTTTTGGATTTAACATTCATTATTTTGTAAAAAATTCATCTCTGTTTGAAAATGTGACTAATAATTTGTTAAAAATCAATTTTGTCTTGGTATAAATTTAACTATTCCAGTAGGAAATTCAACTATTTTGTTGAAAATACATTTTTTTGTGAAGAATTAGATTCTAAAAGAAAATTGAACAATTCTAATTTTTCGAAAATTCATGAGAAAATAGATATCTGTTTGATTTTAAATTAAAAATTTTTTGAAAATAAAATTTCTACTATTTCGCTAAAAATTAACATTTTACTCAAAAATTTAACTATTTGGTTGAAAATTTATGTACTTTCTGGAAAATTCGTCTTCTTTATAGAAGATTGATCTTTGTGTTTCAAAATTTCTTTTTTCCATAAAAATTTCAACTAGTTTAAAATTTAACAATTTGAATGAAAATTAGTCTTTTTTAATAGAAAATGCAAATATATTAATAAATTAATTTAAATTAATTTTAACTTTTTGTTTTAACTTTTCGATCATTCAAAATTATTTTTTTAACTGAAAATTCGTCTTTTTTAGTAGAAATCAATCTTCTTGGTTGAAAATTACTCTTTTTGGGCAAAAATTAAATTATTTCATAAAGATATTCATTATCTTAGTTGAAAATTGATTTTTCTGGTTTAAGATTTAACTCTTCTAGTCAAAGATATACAATTTTATTTGAAATTTAATTACTTGTTTAAAAATGTAACTATTTCTTTAAGTTAGTTTTTTTGTTGAATGGAATTTTTTTAACTGAAAATTTTACTTATTCTACTCAAATATTGAAAATTATCATCTTCTTTGAAAGTTAATCTTCTTGTCTAAAAATTCTTATCGGTTGAAAATTAAGTATTCCAGTTAAATATTAATCATTTTAGTTGAAAATTCATCTTTTATGTTAGAAAAGAAATGACTTAGTTAAAAGTTGGACTCTTGTTGAAAATTATTATTATTTTTTTTTGAAGATTCATAATTTTACTTAAAAATTTATTCCTTGGGATAAAAAATGAGCTATTTGATTAAAAAATTGTTTCTTGCTTGAATGAAAAGGGATTTTTTTGAAAAATTTAAATACACATTTTGTTGAAAATTTGCTTCCTTTTTGGTTGAAATTTTTTTTTTTTAACTGAAAATGCAGCGATTATACTATTCAAATATTCCATAAGATCAATTAAAAACTTTTTTTTTTGAACATTCATTTTTTGACTCAAAATTAAATTATTCCATTTTTTGTCGGAAATTTTTATTTTTTAGCGGGAAATTCAAGAATTTATTTAAAAATTCAGTAACTTTGAATTTTTTGCTTTGTTGTCTTAAAGGATGTTTAGAATGAACGTGATAAATTAAAATCAATGTTTCAATTTCGCGGCAAAAATGAATCTTTTTCTTTTATTTGAGCAGGAAAATTGAAAAACTTGACCAAAAAAACCGGGAAATAGACGGGAATTTGGAATCTCAAAATTTAAATTTTGAAAAGTGTGGTATTTTAAAAAATATTTAAATATTTAGCAGAAAATAACATTATTGGTTAAAAAATCATATTTTTGAGTTGAAAATTCCACATTTTTGTACAAAATTCCTATTTTTGGTATGCGACTATGTAAGAGTATCTTCTTGACATACAAATTATGACGAGTGTCTACACAAATCATTTAGGCTCTTATCTACGATATCATCGAAAGTGTCGATTAATTCGATGATAAGATCATCAAATGGTATATCTCTAATTAAAAAAATTAAAATCATTTTTATGATGGATAAAATTATTTATACCAGTGTCCATTGTATATAAAAAAAGATGAGGTGTATCTAAGCAATCGCTTATAGGCTCTTATCTACAATATCATAAAAAAAGTGTCTGGTCTGATAATTCAGGAGTGTTAATTCAATGATAAGTGCATCAAATTGTAAATCTCAACACTGGAAAGTTAAAATCTCTTCTCTGTTGGATAAAATTGTTAGTATGTTCTTTTTAAACTACAAAAAAAACGAAGAGTCTAAATAAATCAGTTAGGCTGTTATCTACGACATGATGAAAAAATGGTTTGATCTAGTAATTTAGAAGTGTCAATTCAATGATAAGAGTATCATATGCTATACCTCGACATTGAACAGATGAAATCTCTTTGATGATGGATGGCATTTTTTTAAAGAGTGTCCTTTTTGATATACAAATGAAGACAAGTATCTACAAAAATCAATCAGGCTTATATTAACTATTTTATTGAGAGAAAAAAATATATCTCGACTCTAAAAAGTTAAAATCTCATCCATGATGGATGGAATTGTTCAAAAGAGTGTTATTTTTAAAATACAATAGACAATGAGTGTCCAGAAACATCGGTCAGACTTTGAATGCATCCAACTCAATATACGTAGGCATAAAAACTGGAATTATAAAATTAGTTAAAGTGCTATCTAATGATCTTGGTGTGATTCACTGTGAAGATGTTTATATTATCTCTAATGTGTATTTTAGAAAATTACTTTGGTCTATATCTACAAAGCCATCGAAAAACATGTCCGGTGTTGGTAATGGAGGAGCGATAATTCGGTGATAATAGCATCAAATGACACGCCTCTATTTTGAAAAGGTAAAATCGGTTTTCTGATAGTCTCAATTATTTTTCAGTTTCCTTTTTGATACAGAAAAGACAGCTATCTAAAAAATCAGTCAGGCTCTTATCTACTATACTATCGAAAAAATCGTTCAATCTTGGTAATTCAGGAGTGTCAATTTAAGGATAGGAGCATAAAATGCTATATATCGACTTGGAGAAGATAGAATCTTTTCGATGATGGATGGAATTGTTTAAAAATGTGTCCTTTTGGATATGCAAATGACAACGAGCTCATATCAACTATTTCATCGAAAAATCGTCTTTAGTATTTCAAGCGTGTCAATTAAGTGACAAGAGCATCAGATGGTATATCTTGATTTTAAAAAGTTAAAATCTTCCCGATGACGGATGGAATTGTTCCCAGGAATATACAATAGACCATGAGTCTTGAAAAATCATTCGGGCTTTGAATACATTGAACTCAATAGATGTAGGTAAAGAACCTGGAATCATAAAATTAGTTAGAGTGCTATCTAATGATCTTTGTGTAATTCGGTGTTAAGGTGTTTATGGTATTATCCGTAGTGTGTATTCACTTGAGTGGCACGAATGAGTCTGCAATATCTGGATTATAGGTCTTCTTCCTACAATACATAACATCTTGAGAAAGTCTAGGGTCATCGCATCCAAGTTTCAAGGACGGAAGACCAGCCTGCACTGTACTTCAGAAATATAATCATTTTTAAGTATAGTGTAGGTGTTTTTTTTTTTTTTAGTTAAAGTTCAGTAAGTTCATTGGCACTGGTTTGGTACCACGACACGGAGATATATTAAATCCAATATGAAGCACAAAGCGTTGACGAATTTTCAACAACAAAATTATTTTTTAACCAAACAGTTGCATGAACAAGAAAATACACTTGTCTCGCGTAATAAGACCGGCCTTGGTTGGTAGACAATCATATAGCGGAGGCTATTAAAGTCCAGTT
>JAUELO010000272.1:1953081-1963524 GCA_032357855.1 Amphibolips quercusostensackenii | reverse complement strand
TATATATATACATATAAATGTGTGTGTATATTATATATTATATATATGCATATATACAACATATATATATATATATTATACATGCATATATTATACATATATGTACATGTGTAAGCATAGTAATGCATGCATGCAGGCATAATTATGTTTGTACAACCGCATCATTCCGATTCATATGATCAATATTGCAGCCTTATTGTGATGCAAAGTGCACAAAAACCTTAACTTCAAACGGCTATATCTCAAAAACTCGAAGTTTTTGGATTTGGTGCCCATTGAAACTTTTGATCTACGAATCAAAAACTACTACGATGCAAAGTATTAGAAAATTTAACCGGGAGCCATTTCCCATACAAATTCTGCGGGGTCCTTTGTTCGAATACACAAAAAAATAATTGTAAATAAAACTAATTAATTAAATGTGAGATGATAATTACTGCAAGTTAACAAATCTAATTTTTTAAACAATTCATTATGTTTTATTTTATTTCAGAGTAATGCTGAAAAATTTCGGGTTTTTCTGAAATTATTAGCTTTTCTTTGACTTTTTAGTTTGGAAAAAGTTACCAAAGATAAAAATTATTTTTAGATTTAGTTCACAAAAAAAAGGAAAATAAAGAAATTTCAGAAAAGAAATGCAAGTTTTTTGCAATTATCTAGAGAAGACAATTATAAATAATAATTTGTTTAAACAAATAAGTTTGTTGAATTTTATTAATTTTTATCTCGCTATAAGTGAAAAGTGTCCAAAAAGTTGAAAGTTTTAGTAAAAACTGGGAGTGTCTAGCATTCTTTAAAGATAATATTATTTAAAATAATAAAACTATGTTTAAACAATTGTGCTTGTTAACTTAAATTCATTATTACCTCCTTCATATTGTGAAGTGGATAAAAAGTGGAACATTACCAAAAAACTAGAACTTTCTAGCATTATTCTAAGCGAATATTGTTATAATTAAAATAAATTGTTTGAACAGTTTATTTAAATATATAATTCTCAATAGAAAGTGAAACTATATGTATTAAAAAAACTAGTATTAAAAACAACTGGTATTAAAAATTTAATAGTCAAGGCAAATGAAAAATTGGTCAGGGAGATATTAGGATTTGTTGAAAATTTTATTATTTCGTTAAAAATTAAACAATTTTGTTTAAAAGTCATTCTTTTTGGTTAAAATTTATATTTTAGTGAAAAAATTCAATTGAAATCTTTTTTATATAAAAGTTCAACTTTTTTTATTTTAACTATTTTTTTAAATTCTTTTCTTTGGCTTACAAATTTTTTTTTTTTTTTTGTAGATATTTTATTTTTTGGTAATCTTTTATGGTTGAGGATTCAACTATTTTTTTGAGAATTCGTATTAAAAATTAAAATCTTTTACGCTTATAAAATAATTTTTTGTTTTTTTGTTAAAGATTCATCATTTAAGTTGAAAATTTGAGTGAATAGTAGAAACTTTGTCTTTTTGTTGGAAATTAATTTCTTAAATTTCAGTTGAAGATTCATCATTTTAGTTTTATCTCGTTCTCATACTTCATTTCGTCCATTGTAAGTTTAACGACTTTGTTAAAAACAAATATTTTTTCGTTCAGAATTAATTTTTGAATGGAAAATTAAACTATTTCAATTTTGGTTTTTGGTTCTAATTTTTTGGTTGAAAATCCAACTAAAATTTTTCTCGAATAAAAATTCAACTGAAATCGTTTTCGGATAAAAATTTAACTGCAATCTTCCTTGGATTAAAACTTAACTATTTTCTTGAAAATTCGTCTTTCTGGTTTAAAAATTCATCTGTTTAGTAGAAATAAAATTTTTTTTGGACAAAGATGCAACTGTTTGGTTGAAAATTAATTTTCTTTGGTTGAGGATTTAAATATTTTGTTTGAAAATTCGTATTTTTTGAATGAATTCAACTGTTTTTTATTAAAAATTAAAATCTTTTACGGTTAAAAAATCATTTTTTGTTTGTTAAAGATTCATTATTTTAGTTAAAAATTTTAGTAAATAGTAAAAAATTCGTCTTTTTGTTAGAAATTAATTTAATAAATTTTAGTTGAAGATTCATCATTTTAGTTTTGTCTCGTTCTCATACTTCATTTCGTCCATTGAAAATTTAACTACTTAGTTAAAAATAATTTTTTTTGTTGAGAATTAATTTTCAAATGAAAAATTTAACTATTCCATTTTTGGTTTTTAGTTCTGAATTTTTGGATAAAAATTCAACTAAAATCTTTGTTGGATGAAAATTCAACTGAAATCTTCCTTTCACGAAAATTCAACTGAAATCTTCATTGGATTAAAACTCGACTACTTTCTTGAAAATTCGTCTTTTTGGTTTGAAAATTCATCTGTTTTAGTAAACAATTTATTTTTTTTTGGACAAAGATGCAACTGTTTGGTTGAAAATTAATTTTCTTTGGTTGAGGATTCAACTACTTTGTTTGAGAATTCGTATTTTTTGGGTGAATTCGACTGTTTTTTATCAAAAAGTAAAATTTTTTACGGTAAAAAAATCATTTTTTTGTTGTGAAGGATTCATCATTTTAGTTGAAAATTTTAGTGAATAGTAGGAAATTCGTCTTTTCGTTGGAAATTAATTTCTTCAATTTCAGTTGAAGATTCACCATTTTAGTTTTATCTCGTTCTCATACTTCATTTTGTCCATTGAAAGTTTAATTACTTTGTTAAAAACTTTTTTTTTTGTTGAGAATTAATTTTTAAATGGAAAATTAAACTATTTCAATTTTGGTTTTTGGTTCTGATTTTTTGGTTGAAGATTCAACTGAAATCTTTCTCTGATGAAAATTCAACTGAAATCTTCCTTGCATGAAAATTCAACTAAAATCTTCCTTGGATTAAAACTAAACTATAAAAATTCGTTTTTCTGGTTTGAAAATTCATCTGTTTCAGTAGAAATTTAATCTTTTTTTGATAAAAATGCAACTGTTTAGTTGAAAATTATTTTTCTTTAATTGAGGATTCAACTATTTTGTAGTAATTTTGTCTTCTTTTATTAAATTCAAATTTTTTATTCAATTCAACCGCTTTGTTGAAAAAGCATTTTTTTGTTAAAAATTCATCACTTTAGTTAGAAATTGATCTTGTTGGTTAACAATTTAAATATTTCGTTAAAAATTCACATTTTCGGTTCGAAAATTTAACTCTTTAACGGAAAAAAGTCTTCTGGCTTGAAAGTCCAACAATATGGATACAATTTTTTTTTGACTGAAAAATCTGTATTGTTGAAAATTAAGTTTTAGTTGAAAATTCAGAGTTTATTGTTGAAAATTCAACTAAAATCTTTATTGGATGAAAATTTTACTATTTTTTGGAAAATTCATCTTTCTAGATTAAAAATTTACCTTTTTCAGCGGAATTTGAATCTTTGGTTGAGGATTCAACTATTTTGCAGTAAATTCGTTTTTTTTTATTAAATTCTTTTTTTATTTATTTTAAACACTCTGTAGAAAACCATTTTTTTTTATGTTTCATTATTGTTGGTAAGAATTTACCTTTTTGGTTCAAAATCTTAATATTTCTTTCAAAATTTAATTGTTTTACGGAAATTTCGTTTTTTGGCTTGAAAGTCTAACAATTTGGATGCATTTTTTTTCATTGACTAAAAATTGTTTATTTGGTGAAAATTATCCTTTAGTCAAAAATTCGAATTTTTTGTTGAAAATTTAACAGAAATCTTTTTTAGATAAAAATTTACATTTTTTTTAAATTCGTCTTTCTGGTTTAAAAATTCATCTGTTCAGTAGAAATTTATTCTTTTTTTAATAAAAATGCAACTGTTTGGTTAAAAATTAATTTTTTTGATTAGAGATTCAACTATTTTGTAGTAAATTCATGTTTATTTATTCAATTTAACCACTTTGTTAAAAAAGCATTGTTTTTGTTAAAAATCCATCTTTTTGTTTGAAAATTTTTATATTCCGTTGAAAATTCGACTATTTTACGAAAAAATCGTATTATGGCTTGCAATTCCAACAATTTTGGTGAATTTTTTTCAACCAAAAAATATTTATTTGTTGAAAATTAACCTTTGGTTAAAAATTTAACAGAAATCTTTTTTGGATTAAAATATTAATTTTTTTTGAAAATTTTTCTTTTTGGTTTTAAAATTTATCTGTTTTAGTAGAAATTTTATCTTTTTTGGATAAAAATGCAACTGTTTGTTTAAAAATAAATTTTCTTTTATTGAGGATTTAAACATTTTGTTGTGAATTCGCCTTTTTCAATTCAAATTGAATGTCTTTTAGTTAAAATTAAAATATTTTTTTACTAAAAATTGATTTATTTAGTTTTCACCTTTGTTATTGAAAATTTGATCCTTTTTGTGAAAATTTCTATTTATTTTGATGGAAATTAATTTTTTTTTACTGCAAAATTTTACTTGTCATTTTCGTTTGAAAATTGATTTTTTTTCATAGGTAGGAAATTCAATTTCATGAGAAATTAAAATATTTTGTTTAACAGTTAATTATTTTGTTGAAATATTAAGTATTTTATTAAAAAGTAATTAAAGAGAAAAGGGGAAAGGAAAAGAGGGAAATAATGAGGGAAAAAAGGGAAAAAAGACAGGGGAAATTTATGAAAGAAAAAAGGGGGAGGGGAATAAAAAAGAAGAAATATGAGGCGAAAAGAGTAAGGAAAAAAGGAAAGCGGGGAAAGGAGAAAAAGGAAAAAAGGGTAAAGAGAAAATGGAAAGGGGGAAATAGAAAGGAAAGGGGAAAAGTGAAAATATAAAGGAAAAAAGGAAGGGGAAAGGAAAATTTATAAAAGGGAAAAGGGGAGGGGGAAGTAGAGGAGAAAGAGAGGCAAAAAGTGAAGGGCGAAAATAGAAAGGGGGAAATAGAAAATGGAAAGGAGAAAAGGGGACAATAGAAAGGGTAAAGGTCGAAAGGGAAGATGAAAATAGAAAGGAGAAAGTGGGAAAAGAGGAAAGGAAAAGATGGAAATATTGAAGAAAAAGGGAAAAATAGAAAGGGAAAATTTATTAAAGGTAAAAGGAGGAGGGGAAGAAAAAAGAAGTAATACGAGGGAAAACGGGTATGGAAAAGGGGCAAAAGGGAAAAGAGGGTCAAGAAAAAATGGAAAGAGGGAAATAGAAAGGAAAGTGGAAAAGTTAAAAGAGGAAAGGAGAAAAGAGAAGGAAAATAAAGGAAGGGAATATAGGAAGGAGAAAAGGGGGAAAAAGAAAGAAAGATTTATGGAAGGGGAAAGGGGGGAAAGGCGAAAAAAGAAGGGGTGAATAGAAAAGGGAAAGAGGGAAAAGGGACAATAGAAAGGGTAAACGCGGAAAGGGAAGATAAAAATAAATAGAAGAAAAAGAGGAAAGGAAAAGAGGGAAATATGAAGGAAAAAGAGGAAAATAGAAAAGGGGAATTTATTAGCTGGAAAAGGAAGAGGGGAACAAAAAAGGAGAAATATAAGGGAAAATGGGTATGGAAAAAGGGGAAAAAGGTAGAGAAAAAATGGAAAGGGAGAAATGGAAAGAAAAGAGAAAAAGGTCAAAGGCGAAAAAAAAGAGGAAAGGGAAATAAAGAAAGGGGAAATAGAAAGGGAAAAAGGGAAAAAGAAAAAAAGGAAAGGGAAAGAAGGGATTTATAAAAGGGAAAAGGAAAGGGAAAAAAGAGAGGCTAAAAAAGGGGGAAATAGAAAATGTGGAAGGGGACAATAGAAAAGGTACGCGTGGAAAGGGAGGATGAAAATAGAAAGGGGGAAAAGAGGAAAGGAAAAGAGGGAAATATTGAGGAAAAAGGGGAAAATAGAAAGGGGAAATTCATTAAAGAGAAAAGGAGAAGGGAAAAAAAAGAAGAAATATGAAGGAAAACAGGAATGGAAAAGGGGAAAAGAGGGTGAAGAAAAAATGAAAAGGGGGAAATAGAAAGGAAAGGGGAAAAGAGAAATGAAGAAAGGGAAAATAGGAAGGGAAAAAAGGAAAGGGAAATTTATAAAAGGAAAAAGGGAAGGAGGAAAGAGGAAAGGCGAAAAAAGAAGGGGGAAATAGAAAGGGGGAAGTAGAAAAGGAAAAGGGAAAAAGGGGACAATATAAGGAGGGAAGGCGGAAAGAGAAGGGAAAAAAAGAAAGGGGAAAAGGGGAAAAAGGGAGACAAGGGTAAAGGGGGAGAGGGATGAAGAGTAAAGGAAAAGGGAAAAGAAGAAATGGGAAAGGGCAAAATGGAAGAGCAAGAGAGAATAATGAAAATAGAAATCCAAAATACGATTTTAGCACTACCGCGAACAAATTTTCGAATTAAAAAACTGATATAAAAATTTATCACCTGACAGTTCGTAAATGGAGAGTACAGTTTAGGTGTAATGAAAGAAAGAGAAAAACCAAATTGTTCATCCGCAGCAATTTTTCGTTCAGTTAGCGCAATGGAATGTCTATAAAAAAATAATAATAATAACCTACGGGTCTGTATTTATTTTACAAGAAAGTCTGACATAATCTTAAATGAGAAGCGTTCGACGAACTCAGAATCAACAACAGGTTGACTTACGCAACTATGTATGAAATCTTGCAGAGCATCATAAATCAACAAAAAAAAAAAGTTTTTAGAGAAAGTTGCAAAAATTGGGGCTTATATTTGTTACTTTTAACTAAAGCTATAAAAATTTCTGGCTTAAAAGACATTTAACATTAATTAAAATTTTTCTTTAGCATTATTATTTTTTATTTGATATTGCTTAAACAAATTTCTTGTATGGAATTTTGAAGCAAGAAAGAAAAAATGTTTATTAAATTATGTTGACGTTTTTTCATTCGATGTTTGTTTATCTTATAATAAAGATTACGAATTTTCCGCATCAGCAATTTTGTAAATAAACATTTTCAAATAAATAATTTTATTTTTAATTTTTTTAGTTTTTAAATTTTTTATTTTATTGAAAGGCTATTTTTTCATTTTTAAATACTTTTTTTTTTTAATTTTAGCAAAAATTCAAATCATTTAAAAATATATTTAGAAGTTTTGAAAAATTCCAAAAATTATTTAAAATTTGAAAAGATTTGAAAAAATTCGAAACAAAATGTAGATTTCTGAAGATTTCGAAATAAAATTTTGAAACTTTTTACGGATTTTGAAAGGTATCAAAATAATAACAAAAATTTCCTTGAAATTCCTGAGGAAATTAAAAATGATTTTTTATTTTGAAAAATTCATTTCAAGAGAATATTAAAAAAGGTTTTCGAAAATGTTAGAAGTTTCCTGAAATTGTCAAAAAATAATGTTGAAGATTTTTAAATAATTGTTTTTATTTTGCAAAATTTAAAAACAGCTTTAGTAAAAATTTTAATCATTTTATAAGATATTGAAAAAGTTTCGAAGTTTTAAAAAAATCAAAAAATAATTAAATTTTTTTTAAATTTCAAAAAATTTAAAACAAAATGTAGATTTTTGAAAATTTAAAAAAAAAATAAAAAAATTCCAATAATAATTTAAGAGTTGGAAAAATTTAAAAAAAAATTTAACAAAATGTAGATTTCTCAAGATTATGAGTTAAAATTTTGAAACTTTTTGAGGTGTTTGAAAGGTATCACGATATTAAAAAAAAAAATTTTAATTACTGAGAAAATATAAAATGATTTTTCATTTTGAAAAAATCATTTAAAGAGAATATTTAAAAAGATTTGTTTAAATTTCAAAAGATTTCCAAAATTGTTAAAAAATAATGTTGAAGATTTTTTAATAATTGTTTATATTTTGCAGAATTTTAAAATAGCTTTAGGAAAAATTTAAATCATTTTATAAGATATTCAAAATGTTTTGAAGTTTTGAACAGAGCAAAAATAATTAAAATTTTTCTTCAATTTCAAAAAATTTAAAACAAAATGTAGATTTTTAAAGATTTTGAAGAAAATTAATTCCGTAGTTATTGAAAAAATCTGAAAGGTGTCAAGAAAATAAAAAACTTTTTTGAAGTCCCCTAGGAAATTTTTTGATGATTTTTCATTTCAAAAAATTACATTTCAAATGATTTCTAAAAATCTAAAAAAAAAGTGTGGAAGATTTTAAGGTCATTTTTTGAAATTTCAAAATATTTTTGAAAAATGTTAGGAAAAATTCGAATCATTTCAAAATATAAATAGAAGTTTTGAAAAAATTCCAATAATAATTTAAGAGTTGGAAAAATTAAAAAAAAATTTAAACAAAATGTAGATTTCTCAAGATTATGAGTTAAAATTTTGAAACTTTTTGAGGGATTTGAAAGGTATTACGATATTAAAAAAAAATCTTTAAATTCCTGAGAAAATATAAAATGATTTTTTATTTTGAAAAAAATTATTTGAAGAGAATATTAAAAAAGATTTGTTTAAATTTCAAAAGATTTCCAAAATTGTTCAAAAATAATGTTGAAGATTTTTAAATAATTGTTTTTATTTTGCAGAATTTTAAAACAGCTTTAGGAAAAATTTAAATCATTTTATAAGATATTCCAAAAGTTGTGAAGTTTTGAACAGAGCAAAAAAAATTAATTTTTTTTAATTTAAAATTTTTTTTAACAAAATGTAGATTTCTGAAGATTTTCAAGAAAAAAAATGTTGAAGCTTTGTAAAATTTTTGAAAAGTGTCAACAAAATAAAAAACTTTTCTGAAGTTTTCTAAAGAAATTTTAAATAATTTTTCATTTCAGAAAATTAATTTTTTTAAATTGCAAAATTTTTCTAAATATTTATACAAATTTCACAAAAATCTGCAGATTTACAGTCGAATTTTTTTAATTTGATATATTTTTCTAAATTTTAAGAATAAGTTAAGTTACTTTAAAAAAATTTTGAAAATGTATCTCTTCTGTTTACGATTCAACTATTTTGCTAAAATGTTTTTTTTTTATTAATGCATTCCAATATTTTTTAGTTTAAATATCAAATATAACATTTTTCTTTAAAAATTACTCTTTTTAATTAAAAATTCAATTATTGAATTTGTTTATAAAATTTGCTAATAACAATCACGGCTACAAAATAACAATATAGTTTATTAAAGCGTAACTGGCAAGTCAAACAAAAGAATTTTAAAAAAAAACCTCAAACACTAAAAAATTGCTCAAGCTGGGAATTTGGTTATAAAATTTGTTTATAATAATCAAATTAGTTATAAAATGGTAATATAGTTTACTAAAGTATTATCAAACAAAACACGCTTAAAAAACCACCTTAGACACTAAAAAATTGCTTAAACTGCGCAATTGTTTACAAAATTTGTTTATAACAATAATAAATAAAATAATTTTTGTTTTTATATGTTTGTGTACTACTTTAAATTGGATTTCAAACGAAAATTACTTTACAAATATCCAAAATCATTCCAAAATCACCTGATATTGTTTATAACAATACAATTGTTGATAGAAAATTTTTCATTTATAATAAACTATCGATTATTTATCATTACGTTATTATCGAATTATTTTCTTAAATTTTACAATTTTTTCAACTTTATATTAAAATCAAGTAAATGAATAAATTTCTTTTAAAAATTGTCCTTTTAAAAATTTAGTTAGCTTTCAATTTTAAAAAATCTGAAAAAATTAATTTTCAGCCTACACTGTTGATTCGATGTCGACTTTTTTTATGAAAGCTTTTTGAGTTTTGAAAAAATATGTATGTTTGTATTTTTTTCAAAATTAGGTTAATTTTTTATTTACCATCAAAATTGACCTTTAATTTTTTTGACTTGTCAAAAGTACAATTTTTTTCAAAATTTTCAGATTTATCAAACAAGATCTGATATCTATCTTAAAACTACCTATAAATAATTTTCACTGGCTGAGAATAATTTTAAAAAAGTTGTATTTTGTTATAAACAAATTAATGAAGAAAATTTGTTTTTCGGGTCTAGCACTCTTTAGCTCATTGAAATCTAGAGTTTTTATAGAAAATATGAGAGAAATTAATTTTTTATTACGATTAATTGATAACAGATGCTACTTGGTAATTATTTATACAATTTTTATAAACAAATTCAATAAAAAATTTTAAAAGAATAGGCTTAATTTTTAACGGAATCCACTAAAAATATCTTTACGATGACTTTTCGCTATGATGCTTTCCAAACTGACAGCAATTGTCAATTAATTAAACAGTATCCATGAAGAAATTTTTAGTTGGATATTTTTCAACGAATACGCTCAATTTGTGTTTATCTAATCGACTGTCAATAGCCAAAAATTGAATTTGTTAATAAATATTGGTAAAGTCGACAACAATTTTTGTCAGTTTGGAAAGTCTTATAGCGAAAAGTCATTAATATACGTTCTTAGTTAATTCCCGGAAGAAAGTCAGCGTATTCATTAAAAAATGACTAAACTGTAAATTTGTTAACAAAAATTGTTTAAAAAATTTCCAAGTAGCATTTTTTAAATTAATTCTAATAGGACATTAATTTCTTTCACATTTCATGAAAAAACTCTGGATTTGAATTAGCTAA
>JAUELO010000272.1:1920378-1939531 GCA_032357855.1 Amphibolips quercusostensackenii | reverse complement strand
AAATAAAATTCCTGAACACTTCATAATATTGCCGAATGGGATTCCTGAATTAGGAAATTTGGGTATAATAAAGTTCCCGAATAATAAAATTCCTGAAAAATAAAATTCCTGAACACTTCATAATATTGCCGAATGGGATTCCTGAATTAGGAAATTTGGGTATAATAAAGTTCCTGAATAATAAAATTCCTGAACACTTCATAATATTGCCGAATGGGATGATTCCCGAATTAAGAATATCCGGTTTGATAAAATTCCCGAACACTTCATAATATTGCCAAATAGGAAGATTCCCAAATTGGAAAATTCAGGTATAATAAAATTCCCGAATAATGAAATTCACGAATAATGAAATTCTTGATTTGAAAAATTCCCGAATCTACAATCCCTGAACAGTGTATAATACTACCGACTGGGGAAATTCCAGTTAAATTTAATCCCCGAATAATAAAATTCCCGAACACTTCATAATATTGCCAAATGGGATTCCCGAATTAAGAAATTCAAGTATAATAAAATTCCTGAATACTGAAATTCCTGAACACTTCATAATATTGCCGAATGAAATGGTTTCCGAATTGGGAAATTCGGGTAAAATAAAATTTCCGAATAATAAAATTCACGAATCATAAAATTCTCGAATTGGTAAATTTCGAATAATAAAATCCCTGAACACTTTATAATGTTACCGAATGGGGAAATTCCGGTTCAATAAAATTCCCGAATAATGAAATTTCTGATTAATAAAATTTACGAATAATAAAATCCTGGAATAATAAAATTCCGGAATAATAAAAATTCTCAAATAGTTTATAATATTGCTGGATTGAAAAATTCCCAAATAATAAAATTCTCAAAAAATAGCATTCCCGAATTCAAAAATCCCGAACGATTTTCAATATTGTTGAATTGGGAAATTCCCGAATGATAAAATTCCCGAACAATAAAATCTCTGATTAATTAAATTCTCGAATTAGACAAGTCTTTAAAAATAAAATTCCCGACTAGTTTATAATATTGCCTAATTGAAAAATTTCCGAATAATAAAATTTCGGAACACATCATAATATTGACGAATGGGATGATTTTCGAATTGGAAAATCCAGGTATGATTAAATTCCCGAATAATAAAATTTACGAATGATAAAATTCTCGATTTGGAAAATTTTCGAATAATATAAACCCCTGGACAGTTTATAATGTTACCGAATGGGGAAGTTCCAGTTAAATAAAATTCCCGAATAATAAAATTCCTGATTAATAAAATTTACAAATAATAAAATCCTCGAATATTAAAATTTCTCAATAATAACAATTCCCGAACAGTTTATAATATTGCTGAATTAGAAAATTCTCAAACTGGAAAATTCCGGTAAGATAAAATTCCTAAATAATAAAATTAACAAACAATTTATAATATAACTGAATTGGGATATTCCTAAATAATAAAATTCCCGAGAATTCATATTTACGAATTTCAAAATTACCGAATTTTCAAATTTATGAATAATAAAATCCCCGATATTTAAAATTACCGAATAATAAAATGCCATAATATTAAATTTCTGATCAATGAAAATCCCGAATTGGAAGATTCCCGAATTAAAAAATTCTCGCATAATAAAATTCCCGAATTTCTAAATTTCCGAACAATGAATTTCCCGAATAATAAAATGCCCGATTAATAAAATTTCTGAATAAAAAAATCCTAAATTGGAATATTTCCGAATTATAAAATTCCCGAAATGTAAAATTCCCAAATAGTAAATTCCTGAGAAATAAATTTCCCGATCAGTTTATAATATTACCGAATGGAGAATTTCCGAATAATTTAATCTCCGAATTTTAAAATTCCCAAAAAATAAAATTTTTGACACTAAAATTCCCGAGTTATACAATTTTCCAATAGTAAAAATTCTGAATTCGAAATTTCCCGAATAAGAAAATTTCCAAATAATAAGATTTTCGAATAATAGAATTCCTAAATTTGAAAATTCACAAATAATAAAATTCCCAAATAATAAAATTTACGAATTTCACAATTCCCGAATTTTTAAATTGAAGAATAATAAAATTACCAAATTTTAAAATTCCCGAGTAATGAAATGCCTAAATAATAAAATTTCTGAATAATAAAAATACCGAATCTGAAAATTCCCGAATAATATAATTCCGAATTTTTGAATTCCCGAATTATAAAATTCCCAAATATTTAATAACACTCTCAAATAGTAAAATTCCCGATATAATAAATTTGCTAAATAATTTATAATATCAATGAGGGAAAAATTATTGAATAATTAAATTTCCGAAATTTATATTATTACTAAATTTAAACATTATCGAGTAATAAAATTCCCGGGACGACTGAAGGATTCCGGAAAATAAAATTTCCGAACCTGACAAATTCCTAAATAACAAAATTTTCAAATATTAGTATTCTCGAACTGGAAAATTTCCGTGTAATAAAATTTTCGATTAATAGAATTCCGTAATTGGAAAACTCCCGAATAATAAAATTCCTGAGTAATTAAATTCCCTAGTAATATAATTCCCAAAATAAAAAATTCCCGATTAATGAAATTTTCAAATTATAAAATTCCCGATTTTCAAATTTATCGAATAATTATTTTAAAAAATTATATAACTTCAAATAAAAATTGATTATTTAATAATAATAAATTATTAAGAAATTAATATTATTATACCTTAATAAATAAATAAATATTGCCGAATAATGAAATTTCCGAATAATAAATTTCCCAAACAGCTTATATTATTGCCGAATGGAAAATTCCCGAACAATAAAATTTCCGAAATTGATAATAATACCGAGTTCGAACATTCCAAAGCAACAAAATGCCCGGGACGACTTAAGAATTCCGAAAAATAAAATTTCTGACATTCTTAAATTAACAAATAATAAAATTTTCAAATAATAAAATTCCCGAACTGAAAAATTCCCGAATAATTAAATTCCCGAGTAACAAAATTCTCAAATTTTACAATCCCAGAATAATAAAATTTCCGAACAGCTTATAATATTACCGAATTAAAAATTTTTAAATAATGAAATTCCTGGCAGATTGTAGTATTACCAAATTTGAAATTCCTGGCAGAAAGTTGCCAAATTATAAAATACCCGATCTAGAAAATTCACGAATTTAAACAATAAATTTCTTCTATTAACAAAATTAATTTAATTATTACAATTAAAATTATATTAAAATCAAATTTTTTTATTCATAAAAAAATTGTTTATTTATTTATGTTCGGGAATTTTCCAATTCAGAAATTTCCATAATTCGGGAATTTTATTATTTATTTATTATATTAAATATATTTTCCTTTTTTAACTAATTTTAATCAAAAGGCAAAAAAGCTCCTCATATATTAAAGAGGATGCATTTAAAACCCACTAAGAATGAAGCTGTGCCTTAGCGTTTCCGTCCTTCACTAAAAATTTCAATCCCAAGAGATTATAACAATGCTTCAACTCAAGGCGAACTTCTTCCCAGTGACAAAATGACAAAAGAGAATAAAACCGTTAAGGCGTACGGTGATTGTCGCACCTGGTTTGTCCCCTATAAGTAGGGGGAAACCAGTACCACGTGGATAGGAAAACTTTTCAACTCGTAATATTGATAAATGATAAACAAATAGGAAAAATATTACATAACAAATTAAAGTTGGAACATTCATTTTAAATATAAAAATTTCCTCTATTTTATTTTTTTTACATGTTGAAATAAATTCATAAATAAATTCATTTAACAATAATCCAAAACTGTTATTCAACAAATTCATTTATTTATGCAGTAATTATTTTTCAAAGTGTTATAAAAATGATACTTTCCCTCCCTACACTTCAGCTCTCGCCACGCTTTCTCAAACTTCCTCCACTACTTCCGCCTTTCCTCGCTTCCACTGCTTCCAAACCCCTTCCGTTACTTCTCTTGCCTAGCTCTCATTTCCTCTCCATTCCACACTCTTATTTGCAATCATTTCCCCTACTTCCCCTCACTTACAGTCACTTCTCCTATACTTTCCCATCCCACATTACCCCTCACTTCCCATATCCTCACATCCCCTTTGTTAAGTTCCTATTATTTTCCTTATTTCACCCACTTTTCCTCCCTTGATTTTCCCTGCCTTGATTTTCGTTCACTTTACCTACTTTTTCTCTAATCATTTTTCCTTCTTTTTTCAACTAACCTACTTTCCCTCCTCTAATTTTGTCTTACTTCATTTCCCCACATTGCCATAATTTTCCTCTCACCACTTCCCCGCCACTCATTTAACTTTATTTAGTTTCTTTCCCTATCTCAATTTCCCCTTCTTTCTCCTCACTTCTTCTACTTACTTCCCCTCATTCTCCTCATTCCCCACACTTTCACCACTTTTCCTCTACTTTCCTACTACTCGATTCCCTCAATCCCTCTTGATAAACACTGCTTTCCCTTCCCTCACTTCCAGCTACACCCCTTTTATAAACCCTAGTTTCCCTATACTCACATCCCTTAACTTAATTTCCTCTCATTCCCCTTGCTTTACCTACTTTTTCTCCCCTGATTTTTCCTCATTTCACCTACTTTTTCTCTTATTATTTTCCCTTATTTTTTAAGACTTTAACTACTTTCATCTCACTTATTTTCCTGCATTACTCCTACTTTTTCTCTCACAACTTCTCCTCCACTGAATTAACTTCATTTAGCCTGCTTAACCTTCTCTCATTTTTCCTACTTTCCCTCCCCCTATTTCCCCTTGCTTCCTATACTTTTACTTTTTTTCTCCCTACTTTTCCACCCTTTAGTTTTCCTACTGCCTCTTTATAAACCCTACTTTCCCTTTCCTCACTTCTAGCTACACCCCTTTTATAAACCCTAGTTTCCCTATCCTCACATCCCTTCCCTTAATTTCCTCTCATTTTCTTTGCTTTACCTACTTTTTCTCCCCTGATTTTTCCTGATTTCACCTACTTTTTCTCCTATTATTTTCGCTTATTTTTTAAGACTTTAACTACTTTTCCTTTCACTTATTTCCCTGCATTACTTCTACTTTTTCTCTTACAACTTCCCCTCCACTGACTTAACTTCATTTAGCCTGCTTAACCTTCTCTTATTTTTCCTACTTTCCCTCCCCTTATTTCCCTTTGCTTCCTACACTTTCACTACTTTCCCCCCTAATTTTCACACCTCAGTTGCCCTACTCCCTCTTCATAAACGCTACTTTTACTTCCCTCACTTCTCGCTACTCTCCCTTTATTAACCCTACTCTTCCTACCCTCATTTCCTCCACCACATATTCCCCCTCACATCCCATACTTCTCCTCTTAACAATCCCCCCACTTTCTCAACTTCTCTCCCCTAATGTTTCTCTCTCCCTACTTCCCCAACACTCATTTATCCTATGCACCCTCTTTACAAGGTTTTGAAACATTCACTCAAATGATTTTGTCGTGATAAAGATAAAAACAAATTAATGAATATTGTTGTAAAAATACAAAAAGTGAATTCTTTGATTGCAATTTCGCAATGCTCTTTATTAAGTTGAGATTTTTCATTTGCAAAATAAAAATGTAAGTTTTAGACCTGAAAATATTTAAATTTCATACAATTTAAAAATCTCCACCAACTTTTTCCTCCTCTACTGCCCCCGTAAAAACTTTCACACCTACCACTCCCCTACTTCTCTTTTCTAGCCCTCACTTCTCCTCCATTTCTCGCCCTGATTTTTATTTATTTCCCCTACTTCCTCTTATTTACACTTACTTTCCCTACACCTCCTTATCTCTCGTTACCCCTTACTTTTCTAATTCTCACATCCCCTTGCTTAATTTCCTCTTATTTTCCTTACATCACCGACTTTTCCTCCCCTGATTTTCCCTAATCTTACCTACTTTTTCCCCATCCTTTCTCTTTATATTTCAACACTTTACTTACTTTTCTTTCTTCAATTTCTTCTTATTTTAGTTCCCCGCATTGACCCATACTTTCCCTTTCACCACTTCCACTATACACATTTAGCTTCATTTGGCCTACTTACACTCCCTTCATTTTTTCACTTTCCCTTTCCTCATTTCTCCTCACTTTCCTTACTTACCTTCACTCATTCTCCTTATTCTACCCACTTCAATTACTTCTACCCCTACTTTTCCACCCCTTAATTTCCTTACTCCTTAGTCCTTCTTCATGAACCCTACTTTTCCTTCCCTCACTTCCCTGTATTCCCCCTTCATAAAATCTACTTCCTCTATCCACGCAAACGCTTCATTAATTTCCTCTCATTTTTCTTACTTTAACCACTTCTTCTCCTCTGACTTTTCTTAACCTCACCTTTTATAATTTTACTTATTTCACTCTACTTTCACCACTTCTATCCCTACTTTCTCACTTCTCAATTCCTCTACTCAGTCTTGATTAACCATACTTCCTCTTCACTCACTTCTCGCTACACGCCTTTCATAAGCTCTACTTCCCCTACCCCTATTTCCCATATTTTTGCTATATTTTTCCTTCATTTCCACCACCACTTATTTACCCTCACTTCCCAACCATCCCCTCCTAACTCCCTGCACACTTTTTCTAATCCTCTTTCCTAATTTCCTTCTTCTCTTACTTTTTCAACCCTCACATTCCCTTCTCACCCTCTTGACAAAGATTTTGCAACATTCACTGGAATGGCTTCATCGTTAATAAAGATTAGAAAAATGTACGAATATTGTCACAAAAATATAAAAAGTGAATTTTTAATTATTACTTTATTATGCTATTTATTGAATTAAGATTTTTAATTCCAAATTAAAAATGTAATCTTTTTGTTTCAATGCATTTAAATTTATTACAATTTACAAATCTTCTTCAACTTCTTCCTCCTCTACTCTTTTATCTCCACTCTTACCCAACTATAATTTCCCTATTTTCCTTACATTTCCTTTACCCATTTTCCCTTACTTCAATACAGCTCATACCCCTTACTCCATGTACTTTCCCTACTAGCACTCCCTTTCACATTTCCTCCTCATCTCTACTAATTTCCTTTTACCTCTACATTCCCCTACATTCACCACTTCTTATCCCTCTACTTTCCCATCACTCGATTCACCTACTTTCTCTTAATAAACCCTACTTTCCCTTCCCTTACTTCCCGCTACTCTTCCTCCATAAACCCTACTTCCCCTACCCCTATTTCCTATATTTTCTCTTACATCCCAACCTCTCATTTTCATTCACTTCCCGATCCTTCAATTCTCCCCCCCCCCTCACTTCTATACCGCTCATTTCCTACCACTTCATATACTTTCCCTTCTAACACTCCCCCTCACTTTCCCTACTCCTCTTCCTTAATCTCCCTTTTCCCTACATTTAAACTGTCACCACTTCTTCTCCCTTTACTTTTCCACCACACGATTCCCCTACTTCCCCTTCATAAACTCTACTTTCCCTACCATTATATCTCGTATTTTCTCTTTCTTCCCTAACTTTTATTTCATCTCACTTCCCGATCCTTAATTTTCCCTACATTTTCTCCATTTATTTTTTCTCACTTCACCACCACTCATTTCCTCTTAATTTCTATACCTTTCCTCTTAAAACTCACCCTTTCTTTTCCCACTCATTTCCCCTAATTTTCTTCTCACCCTACATACCCCTACTTTCACCTTTTCTTTTCCCTTTACTTTTCCACCACTCGATTCCCCTACTCCCCCTTCATAAACCCTACTTTCCCTACCCTTATTTTCCATATTTTCCCTTTCTTCCCCAACTCTCATTTCATCTCACTTCCTGATCCTTCATTTTCCCACCATTTATTTTTCCTCACTTCACCACCTTTCATTTTCCCTTACTTTCTATACCTCTCCTATTAAAACTCACCCTTTCTTTTCCCACTCATTTTCCCTAATTTCCTTCTCCCCCTACCTTCTTTCACTTTTACCATTTTTTCCCTCTACTTTCCCACCACCCGATTCCCCTACTTCCTCTTCATAAGCCCTACTTTTCCTACCCTTATTTCCCATATTTTCTCTTTCTTTCCCACCTCTCTTCTCCACTCGCTACCCAATTTCATTTCCCCTCCCCACATTTTCCCTGATTTCCCTCTATTCATTTCCCCTCACTTCACGTTCACTCATTTCCCCTCACTTTTCATACTTCCTCTCCTAACACTCTCCCTCACTTTCTCTACTCCCCTTCCCTAATTTTTCTTACCCACTACTTTCCCACATCTCATTTACCCTACTTACCCTCTTTATCAGGTTTTGAAACATTCACTGGAGTGATTTTTTTCGTAAATAAAAAATAATAGTAATACTTGTTATTATAATTAATATTGATAACAATAAGTGAATATTAATAAATTGACAATTAAAATTTAAAAAAAAATTGTTGCATTTTTGCTCTAAAATACCAAATTCCAACAAAAATACTAATATAACTGTTTTAAATAAAACACACTGACAAAACATAACAAAAAAATTAGTCAAGATTGTAAATATTCTTTTAAATCTAATTTTTTGCTATTTGAAATGACCGATGACCGGGAAAAATGTTACCATAACCTAAAATTGTTCGAAAATTGCAAATCGTCTTCAAAATATAATTTTCTAAATTTAAAATACCAATTTCTCACAAAATGCATAAACATAATTGAAAATTAGTAGCAGATTCTAAATTTGGCTTAAATTATAATTATTTTGGTTCGTAAATACCAACTTTTAATGCAAAACGCCTCATAACCTAAAATTATTTTACAATTATTAAACTTTTTTAAAATGTAATCATTTTTTAATATAAATTTCAAATTTCAAAGAAAAATACTAACATAATTACAAATTCTTTAAGCTTGTACATTTTATTATTTCAAACAAAAATCATTGATCTAATGATTTTTTTATTTAAAAATATAAATATTGGTTTTTCCTGCGATAAATAATAATATAACCTAAAACTGGTGAAAAATTGCAAATCTTGTACGAACTATAATGATTTTTGTTCTAAAATGCCAATTTTTAGCGTAGAAGAAAAACATTACCCAAAATTGCTTAGATTTCTGAATCTTCATTAAAATATATATGTTTTTTAAAAAAATACTAACTTTCGATGTAAAACACTAACGTAATTCAAAATTGTTAAAAGATTCTAAATCTTGCTCAAATTGTAACTACATTCGTTTAAAAATACCAGTTTTCAATGCAAATCGCCAACGTAACCTCAAATTGTTAAAAATGATTAAACTTCTTTAAAATATAATTAATTTTAAATACAAATTGTATTTTCTGAAAAAAACTAATACAATCCGAATTTCTTCAAACTTGTCAATTTTACTACTTTAAACAAAAATAATTTATTTATTTATTTTTTGTTTAAAAATACAAATTTCAGTTGAAATATACACTTACAGAAAATGGTTTTGGACTGTGAAGCATAAAGCGACAACATAACATAAAATTATTCCAATATATTAATCTTTTTTCAAATATATTTTATATTATTGAAAATACCGATTTTCGACGAAAAACACTAAAATCCAAAATTCTTTAAACTTGTAAATTTTACCACTTTAAACAAAAAAATTAATTTATTTATTTCTTGTTTAAAAATACAAATTTCAGTTGAAATACACAAACATAACCCTAAAGGTGTTGGAAAATTATAAATGTTTTTTGAAATCTAATTATTGTTTTTAATACCAATAATTTCCTACGAAAAAAAATATTAACTCACAGAAAATTGTTTTGGACTTTAAAGCATAAAGCGACAACATAACCTTAAAATTATTCAGATTTATTAATCTTTTTTGAAATATTTTTTATATTATTAAAAATACCGATTTTCGACGAAAAACACTAAAATCCAAAATTCTTCAAACTTGTAAATTTTACTACTTTAAACAAAAAAAATTAATTTATTTATTTCTTGTTTAAAAATACAAATTTCAGTTGTTCTAGACTGTAAAACATAAAGCAACAACATAACCTAAAATTGTTTAAATTTGTTAATCTTTTTTGAAATATTCTTAAAAGATTTTAGATCTTCTTATAATTATAATGATGTTTGTTTTAAAATTTCTATAAACAATTGATTAAAAATTACTAAATTTGGTTAGGAATGCGGCTCGTCGAGATCTCGAATGTTAAGCACGAACGCGTACGGCTTTGCTCTCGGATGGGTGACCGTTCGAGATTCTCGCTTAGTCGTTTTTTCACTGCACTTAACTACTGTCAAGCGGAAGGTTTGACGACGAGGATGAACGTGGACACTCGATGCTATCAAACGTCATCCAAACTCGTCTGCCGCCAACCAACTGTGCTCAGGATTTTAGGTTTTCTTCAGTTTTCCACTCCCCTGGCCAAATTTTCAGAAAAATGAGGGCGTACAGATGTAAATGCATATATAGAGTATATTATACTACCTATGCGAGAACATCAAGATCGTAAAAGTATTTTTTGCAACGAAATAATTTATAAAAATTGTTGCGGTTAGATTGTAAAAGAATGTTTATGGCAGAAAATCGGTAATCGTACATTGTAGGGTCGGTGAAACCCGGAATCATTTAACAATTACTGTAGCAATTTGCAGAACGAAAGTGGGCAAGTCGAACACGTCTAAAAAGGAATGCGTCAAAATAGCGTGAAATGAAAAAATGTTTTCGTAATAGACTGTTTTTTTTTTATTTGTGAAAGAAAAGACGGAAACCCATATAGCATGAAAATGGTAAATTATAGCTCATACGAACGTTTCATGCAAAATAATATGTATGAAACGTTTTAGGATTCTTAAACTTCCAAGCAAGAAAAAAAATTAAAATTTTTTTAAAAATTACCGGACAATTCCAGATTTTTTGCAAGTTTGCTTTGACAAATTATATTAGGATAATCAATTAATAAAATAATCAAATTAAATAATAATAAAAACGTAATTAATCATTCCTCGCATTTATCTGTAAAGTTCATTATTTCAAAAAATAATTTAAACATTTTTTTTAAACAATCGCCTCAAAATATTTATGCATACAAATAAATAAATAGTCGAATTTTCAACTAAAAAAGATCAATTTTCCATGAAAAATGAAAAAGTTCAATTTTTAGTTTAAAAAATTTAATTTTCTAAAAAAAATGAAACAAAGTGATAAATTTTTTACTAAAATGATGAATATTTAAATAGAATAGAGAAATTATAACGAAAAAGATGAATTTTTAACAAAAAAATTTAAATTTTAACCTATAATTGAAATTTTGTATTTTCAACAAAAAAGATCAATTTTCAAACAAGAATATTAATTTAGACAAAAAAACAATTTTCAACAAAATACATGAATTTTTAAAAAAATAGTTAAATTTTCAACTCAAAATTAATTTTTAACCAAGTATTTGAATTTACAACTAAAAAAGATTAATCGTTAACCGAAAATTTATAAGCTTCATTTTCAGCTAAAATACTGAAGTCAATTAGAGTAATGAATTTTTAACTAAAATTATAAATCCTTAACTAAAATTATCATTTATTAGGTTGAAAATTTGTCTTTTCGTAGATTATTGTTCTTTTTGTTAAAAAATTAAACTAATTGGTTGAAAATTAACTTTTTCAATAAAAATTCATATTTTTCGGTTGAAATTTAAACTTTTTGTTAAAAATTCATATTTTTGCTTAAAAAATTAAACTATTTTGTACAAAATTCGTCTTTTTGGTTAAAAAATGACCTTTTTGGTTTATATTTTAACTCTTTGGTTGAAAATCAATTTTTTTTTAATGAAAATTATTTTTTTTTTGGGTTAAAAATTAATTTTTCTCCAGAATTAAAAATGTAACTATTTCAATTGAATATTCCATCAGTTAACTTAAAATTTAACTGATCACTTTTTGGTTGACGATTTATCTTTTTTAGTAGAAAATTCATGTTTATTGTGAAAATTTCTTTCTTTTTTTTTTTGGTAGGAATTAATCTTCTTAGTTGAAAATTAATATTTTTGTTTGGAAATTCAACTATTTCAGATGAAAATTTATCATTTTAGTTTAGAATTCATCAGTTTAATTCAGAATTAATTTTTTTAGCTTAAAATTAAACTATTTCATTTTTTGATAAAAATTTTTTTGTTTAGTTTAAAATTTAACTATGCTATGTAAAATTCATTACTTTAGTTAAATATTAATTTCTGTAACTAAAAATTTAATTGTTACATTTTTTGTTGAAAATTAATATTTTTTAGATGAAAATTCAACTATTTGGTTCAAAATTTGTATTTTTTGGTTGAAAATTCAATTATTTCGTTGAACGTATTTTGAATGTATTTTGTTGAAAAATCGTATTTTTTGTGAAAAAATTAATTCTCGTTTTTGGTAAAAAATTGTTCTATATAGTACACAATTCAACTATTTACTTAGGAATTACTTTCAGAAGATTTGAAAAATTAATTCATGAAGTTTCCACCAAATAGTCGAATTTTCAAATAAGAAACATCAGTTTTTAACAAAAAAATAGAAAAGTTAAATTTTCTGTTTAAAAATTTAAATTTTCACAACAAAAAATTAACCAAAGTGATAAATGTTCAATTAAAATGACGAATATTTAACTAAAATACTCAAATTTTCAACCAAAAAAATAAATTATTGAAAAAAGAAAATTTATTTTCAAAATTAAGATTTCTTTCTGCAAAAAATATTATTATTAAACAAAATACGTGAATCTTCAACTCAAATGGCTTAATTGTGAACTGAAAAGATAAATTTTTAACAAAAATTATAAATCTTTAACGGAAATAGTTGAATTTTCACTTGAAAAGATTTATTTTTAACCAATGAGATTAATTTTTACAAAAAAAAAAACAATTTTCAACAAAATAGATGCATTTTCAACTAAAAAAAATTAATTGTCAACCAAAAATTGATTTTCTGAATTTTCAGTTAAAAACTATTTAAAAAAGGAATATTAATTTTTTTATAAAACTAAGATTTTATAACAAAATCCATAAATTTTCAACTAAAAAATGAAAGTTTTCTATCAAATAGTTGAATTTTTAATTTAAAAAATTAATTTTCAACCAAAAATGGAAATAGTTAATTTTCAGTTGAAAAAATTAATTTTCACAAAATAAGTAATAAATTTTTCACAAAATAGTAGAATTTTGAACTAAAAAAGATCAGTTGTTATCAAAAAATTAAATAGTTAAATTTTCAGTTGAAGAAATTAATTTCCAACCAAAAAGATTAAATTTCAACTAAGAAGATTGTTTTCTAGTAAAAAAAAAACAAAGTTTCCACAAAATACATGAATTTTTCACCACAAAAAAATCAATTTCTAACCAAAAATTTATAACTTAACTCTTAAAATGAAATAGTTAAAATGAAATAATTAAATTTTCATTAAAAATTAATTCTTAACCAAACTGATGAATTTTCTGCAAAATGGTTAAATTTTGAACTCAAAAAAGATCGATTTCATTTAAAAAAAAATAATAAAATTTTTAGTTAAAAAAAATTCATTTTCAACTAAACTGATAAATTTTAATCTGTAATGATAAATCTTCAACTCGTAAGGTCGAATTTTCCACCGAAAACATTAATTTTCAAACAAGGAGATTAATTTTCAACCAAGAAGATTAATTTCCACAAAAAAAAGAAGTTTTAACAATAGACATGAATTTTTCACTAAAAAAGATAAATTGTCAACTTAATATTGATTATTTAAATTTAAACTAAAATGATGGAATATTCCATTGGAATTTTGTCATTTTATGTTTGATAAAAAACTCAGTTTCAACCAAAAAAAAAAAAGAATTTTTCACCAAAAAAAGTTAATTTTTTAATAAAATAGTTTTTAGTGTTTTTAGTTAAAAATTTAGCAAACTAGATGAAAATTTATATATTTTGTTATAAATTCTTCTTTTTTTGGCAGAAAATTAATCTTCCAAAATTTAACTACTTTGTTGAAAAAAGAATTGCTTTATTTAAAATTCATTTTAATAACTGATCTCTTTTATCGATCAACTCTTTGGTGGAAAATTTAAATATTTTGTTGAAAAACGTCATTTTTCTGTGTTAAAAATTTAACTAATTGGTTAAAAATAATATTTTTTGTTGATGATTCATTTCTTTGGTTTTAAAATTTGATTTTTTTATGACTAAGAATTCCTTTTTGTGATTGGAAAATAAACTTTTTTGGTTGAAAATTAAATTTTTTGTTGAAACTTCATATTTTTGGGATGAAAGTGC
This sequence comes from Amphibolips quercusostensackenii, assembly GCA_032357855.1. Taxonomy (NCBI): domain Eukaryota; kingdom Metazoa; phylum Arthropoda; class Insecta; order Hymenoptera; family Cynipidae; genus Amphibolips; species Amphibolips quercusostensackenii. The sequence goes on along the minus strand of JAUELO010000272.1, from coordinate 1,925,324 downwards.
AATTGTTTTGTAGAAATTTGGCCCTTTTGGTGGAAAATTCAACTATTGGTTAAAAATTAAATTTTTTTAGAAAATTATTTTTTTTTTAAATTAAACTATTTGGTTGACAATTAATCTTGTTATTGAAAATTCATGCTTTATAATTAAAAATGGGATTGTTTTAAAGAAAATTAGTTTTTTTGGATTGAAAATGAAACTATTATGGTTGAAAATTAACTTTTTTGGTAGAAAATTTAACTATATGGTTGAAAATTTAACTATATAGTTGAAAATTAAATTTTGGTTGAAAATCAAATTTTTTTCAAAAAATCATACTTTTGAAAAAAATCAACTATTTGGTTGAAAATTAATCTTGTTCATGAAAATTCATGCTTTCGAGTTGAAAATTCACTTGTTTTAAAGAAAATTAGTTTCTTTGTGTTGAAAGTTCAACTAGTTGGTTTAAAATTACTTTTTCTTTTTTAATTCATATTTTTGACTATGAAATTGAATTTTTTTATCAAAAATTCGTTTTTAGGTCGAAAATTCAACTATATTTGTTAGAAATTAATTTTTTGGTTGAAAATTTAACTATTTATGGTAAAAAATTTAAGTATATGGTTAAAAATTAAATTTTGGTTGAAAATTAAATTTTTTTCAAAAATTAAATTTTTTTCGAATAATCATACTTTTGATTAAAATGGCACTATTTAGTTGACAATTAATCTTGTTCATGAAAATTCATGCTTGGAGTTGAAAATTTACTTGTTTTAAAGAAAATTAGTTTCTTTGTGTTTAAAATTCAACTAGTTAGTTTAAAATTATTTTTTCTTTTTAATTCATATTTTTGACTACAAAATTGAATTTGTTTATCGAAAATTCCTTTTTGTGCCGAAAATTAAACTATTTTGGTTAAAAATCAACTTTTTTGGTTAAAGATTTAAATATTTCTGGTAGAAAATTCAAGTATATGGTTCAAAATTAAATTTTGGTTGAAAATTAAATTTTTGTTGAAAAATCATACTTTTGATGAAAAATTGCACAATTTGGTTGACAATTAATCTTGTTCAAGTAAATTCATGCTTTCGAGTTGAAAATTTGATTGATTTAAAGAAAATTAATTTCTTTGTGTTAAAAATTTAACTAGTTAGTTTAAAATTATTTTTTATTTTTTAATTCAAATTTTTGACTATAAAATTGAATTTGTTTATCCAAAATTTCTTTTTGGGTCAAAAATTCAACTATTTTGGTTAGAAATTAACTTTTTTGGTTAAAGGTTTGACTATTTCTGGTAAAAAATTTAAGTATATGGTTGAAAATTAAATTTTGGTTGAAAATTAAATTTTTATTAAAAAATCATACTCTTGATGAAAAATTGCACAATTTGGTTGACAATTAATCTTGTTCAAGTAAATTCACGCTTTCAAGTTGAAAATTTGATTGATTTAAAGAAAATTACACAGCATCTTTGTGTTGAAAATTCAACTAGTTGGTTTACAAGTATTGTTCTTTTTTATTCATATTTTTTACTATAAAATTAAACTTTCTGTTGGAAAATGCCTTTTTTTATTGAAAATTAAACTATTATGGTTAAAGATTCAACTATTTATTTACAAATCCAACTGTTTGGTTTAAAATTTAATTTTTATTAGAAAATTATTTTTTTTTAGATGAAACTGTTTGATTAACAATTAATCTTGTTTTTGAAAATTCATGCTTTCGAGTTAAAAATTTAACTGTTTAAAAAAAAAATAGTTTTTTTGTGTCGAATATTGAGCTAGTTGGTTCAAAATTATTTTTTCTTTTTTAATTCATATTTTTGAGCATAAAATTAAATTTTTTCATGCAAAATTTCCTTTTTGGGTTCAAAATTTAACTATTTTGGTTGAAAATAAACTTTTTTGGTTAAAGATTATATATTTTTGGTAGGAAGTTTAACAAAAAAGAAATAGTTGAATTTTCAATCTAAAAAAATATAATTTTTAAACAAACCTACAAATTTTACACAAAATATTTTAATGTTGAACTAAAAAAAAATCAGTTCATCAAACAATGAAATAGTTAAATTTTCAATTTAAAAAATCCAATTAAAAATTTCAATAAGAAAATTAATCCTGTGAAAATTTGAATTTTTAACAAAACACTTAATTTTCAGCCCAAAAATATGAATTTTTACCAAAAAGTTTATTTTTAACCAATTAGTTGAATTTTCTACCAAAAAGCCCAATTTCTCATAACACAAGAAAGTTAATTTTCAAACAAATATTCTAATTTTATGCCAAAATAGTTTAATTTTTCTGCCAAAAATACGAATTTTCTACAAAATAGTTGAATTTTTATCCCGAAAACATGAATTTTAAACAAAAAACTTAATTTTCAGCCCAAACATGTGAATTTGTACCAAAAAGTTAATTTTTAGCCAATCAGTTCAATTTTCTACCAAAAAGGCCAATTTTTCATAAAACAAGAAAGTTAATTTTTAAACAAATAATTGAATTTCATACAAAAATATTTTAATTTTATTGCTGAAAAGACAAATTCCATACGAAAAAGTTAAATTTTTATCTTAAAAATACGAATTTTTTACAAAAAGTTTAATTTTTAACTAAATAGTTGACTTTTAAGTCAAAAAGATGAATTTATAATAAAAAATTTAATTTATAATTTAGAAAAATATGAATTTTCACCAAACAGCTAATTTTCAACTAAATAGTTGAGTTTTCTACAAAAAGAGCAATTTTCCACAAAAAAACGTTAATTTTCAACTAAAAATTAAATTTCCTGCGAAAATAATTAAATTTTAAACCCAAAAGATAAATTTTATAACTAAAGAAATCTAAATTTTCTATAAAACAGTTAAGTTTTTATCCCGAAAACATAAAATTTTTTTTTTTGTTTGAAAATATAAATTTTTAGCAAAAATACGAATGTTCTACAAAAAAATTAATTTTCAACTATATAGTTGAATTTTAAACCAACAAGATGAATTTTTTAACCAAAAAGACAAATTTTCTACAAAATAATTAAATTTTTCTTTTAAAAATATGAATTTCCAACAAAAATTTTCAGTTTGAACTTGAAAAAATAAAACTTTACTAAAAATTTTAATTTTTAAACAAATAGTTTAATTTTCAACAAAAAGAACAATTTTCTACAAAAAAAAAGTTTATTCCTAGCCAAAAGTTGAATTTACTTTCAAAATAGTTGAATCTTCAACTATAAATGTTCAATTTTAACCAAAATAGTTGAATTTTTAACAAAAAAATGAATTTTCAACAAAAAATTTAAATTTTAACCAAGTAGTTAAATGTACATACCAAAGAGACAAACAGTTGAATTTTCAAGAAAAAATGAATTTTCAACAAAATACTTGAATTTTCTACAAAAAGAATAATTTTCTGAAGCTGGAAAAATTACTTTTCAACCAAAAGTTGAATTTCCTGTCAAAATAGTTGAATTTTCAACCAAAAATGTTGAATTTTGACTAAATTAGTTGATTTTTTAACAACAACAAAATTAATTTCTATGAAGAATTTAATTTTTAACTAAATAGTTACATTTTTATGAAAAAAAGAAAAATTATTGAAATATCAAACAAAAAAATGAATTTTCAAACAATTAGTTTAATTTTCTACCAAAAAAAAACGAATTTTCAACAAAATACATGAATTTTCAACCAAATAATTGAATTTTCTGCAAAACAACAATATTCTAAACATAAAAAATTACTTTTTAACCAAAAGTTGAATTTTATACCAAAATAGTTAAATTTTTAACCAAGAATGTTAAATAGAAAACTAAAATAGTTGAATTTTCAAGAAAAAATTAATTTTCAACAAAATAATTGAATTTTCCAAAAATGAAGAATTTCATAAAAATCAAAAAATTACTTTTCAACCCAAAGTTGAATTTCCTACCAAAATAGTTGATTTTCGACTAAAATTGTTCAATGTTATTCAAAATAATTGCGTTTTTAACAAAAAAGTGTAATTTCTACAAAAAAAAATTTAATTTTTAACCAAATAAGTTACATTTTTACGACAAAAATACAAATTTTTGAATTATTAAACAAAAAAAAATGAATTTTCAAATAAGTAGTTTAATTCACTACCAAAAAAAAACAGCAACTTTCTAACAAAATACATTATTTTTGACCACATAGATGAATTTTCTACAAAATAACAATTTTCTCAGAAATCAAAAAATTACTTTCCAACAAAATGTTGAATTTCCTACTAAAATAGTTCAATTTCCAACCAAAAATGTTAAATATAAAACTAAAATAGTTAAATTTTCAAGTGAAAATGAATTTTCAACCAAATCGTTGAATTTTTTACAAAAAGAACAATTTTCTCAAGATAAAAAATTAATTTTTAACCGAAGAGTTGATTTTCCTCCCAAAATAGTTGAATTTTTAACAACAAAAAAAAAGGAATTTCTATGAAGAATTTAATTTTCAACCAAATAGTTAAATTTATGTGCCAAAAAGACAAACTGTTTAATATTAAGCAAAAAAATGAATTTTCAAATAAGCAAATTAATTATCTAACAAAACAAAATAGAATTTTAAGATAATACATGAATTTTAAACCTAATACTTTAAATTTCAACTGAAGACGATCAATTTTGAATCAAAAATAGAATAATTAAATTTTCAATTAAAAAAAATATTTTCAAACAGAAAAAAAAGTTTTTAACAAAATATTCAAATATACTAATATAAAAGTACTTTCAGAATAAAAAATCATTGTTATTCAATTTTATATTGCAATTAAAAAAAAAAGTATGCTTTCGAAAAAAGTGCCCAACTTTAAAAACATATCCTTGATATTTCTAGGTTTTTCCAGGTGCATACTAATTTCCTGGCAATTCCAGGTATATATCCTATATATATATATATTATTATTTATGTTTTGTTGAAAATTCGTTCTTTTTGGTAGAAAATTATCTGATATAATATATATCAT
>JAUELO010000272.1:1864112-1881873 GCA_032357855.1 Amphibolips quercusostensackenii | reverse complement strand
TACAAAAAACGAATTTTTAACAAGAAAATTCAATATATGCAAAAGATTAATTTTCAACAAAATAATTGAGTTTTCGAAGTAAAAAAATAAATATTTTAGAAAAAATTTGATTTTTAAATCCAAATAGATGGAAACAAATCATTTTCAACCTAACAGTTGCATTTATTTACAGCCAAATAGCTGAATTTCCATACCAAAGAGCTGAATTATCAGGTTTTTTGAGCTGAATTTATAACTCACAAATAGTTGATTTTTAAATAAAAAATTTGACTTGAAAACAAATACTTAAATTTTCTACTAAATAGTTACACATTTTTAACAAAAAATATGAATTTTCAACAAAACAATTAATTTTCAACCAAAAAATTTGAATTTTCAGTCTTAAAAAACTAATTTTCAACATAAAATTTAATTTTGAAAAAGTTAACTTTTCAAGACTAAGAGACCAATTTTTTTACAGAAGGAATGAATTTTTAACCAAAAAATATCAATTTCGAGGAAAAAAAGTTAATTTTCAACCAAATAGTTGACATTTTTTACTAAAAAATATGAACTTTCATCAAAAAAGTTAAATTTTCTACCAAAGATAAATTTTTTACTACAGTAATTTTATTTTTCATCCAGAAAGACTAATTTTCTACAAAACAGTTGAATTTTCATCCCCAAAACACGAATTTCGCACAAAATTTTTTTAACGAAATAGATGAATTTACAATCAAAAAATTTATTTTCAATCAAAAAATTTATTTTCAATCAAAATAGCAACTATTTTAGTCAAAAATTAACGAATTCAAAAAAATCAATTTTCAAGCCGAAAAAATGCATTTTTTTACAGAATGTATGAATTTTCAACCAAGAAATATCAATTTTGACGAAAAAGTTCATTTTTAATGAAACAGTTGGATTTTCAACAAAAGAAAAATGAATTTTCAACCAAATAGATACATTTTTTATTGCAGCCGTTTAATTTTCCCACACAGACCAATTTTCAACAAAATAGTTGAATTTTCATCCCGAAAATACTAATTTTCTACGAAAAAGTTAATTTTCAACCAAATAGTTGAATTTTCAATCAAAAAATTTATTTTCAAGTCGAAAAAAATGAATTTTTTCAAAGAACATATGCATTTTCAACACAAAAATATCAATTTTTAAGAAAAAAGTTAATTTTCAAACAAACAGTTTAAGTTTTAACTCAAAAACGTGAATTTTCAACCAAATCGTTGCCATTTTTGACTAAAAAATATGAATTTTCAACAAAAAAGTTAATTTTCAACTAAATAGTTGATTTTTCAGTCAAAAAATTTATCTTCTATCAAAATATCAATAGTTGTAAATTCAACGAATTAAAAAAAATCAACTTTCAAGCCGAAAAATGCATTTTTTTATAGAATATATGAATTTGTAACGCAAAAATGTCAATTTTGATAAAAAATGTTAATTTTCAAACAAACATTTGAATTTTCAACTAAAAAAAATGAATTTTCAACCAAATAGTTAAATTTTCAAACAAAAAAATTGGGAAATAAATTTTTAAAAATAAAATTAATCTAGGGTACCATAATGTATTATTTTGAAGCGCATGCATCTAGTTGAATGTACACCAAAAAATATGAATTTTCAATACAAAAGTAAATTCTGAACCAATATAGTTAAATTTTCAATTCAAAATAATTTTTAACCAAAAATTTCAACTTTAAATCCAAAAAGACAATTTTTTTACAGAAAATATACATTTTTAACCCAAAAATATCAATTTTGACAAAAAAGTTAATTTTCAACCAAATAGTTGAAGTTTCAACCAAAAAAAAAAAGAATTTTCAATCCAATAGTTGACATTTTTTTACTAAAAAATAAGAATTTTCACCAAAAAAGTTAATTTTTAACCAAATAGTTGAATTTTCAGTTAAAAAATTTATATTCTATCAAAATATCAACTATTTTAGTTGTAAATTTAACGAATTAAAAAAAATCAACTTTTAAACAGAAAAATGCATTTTTTTACAGAATGCATGAATTTTCAACGCAAAAATATTAATTTTGACGAAAAATGTTAATTTTCAACCAAACAGTTGAATTTTCAACTCAATAAAATTAATGTTCAACCAAAAAATTGGTGAATAGTTTTGAAAATAAATTTAATGTAGGGTAACATAATCTATTATTTTGAAGCGCATGCATCTAGTTGGATTTATACCAAAAAATATGAATTTTCAATATAAAAGTGAATTCTGAACCAAAATAGTTGAATTTTCAATTCAAAATTAATTTTTAACTAAAAAGTTAAAATTTTCAAACCAAAAATACAAAGTTTTTTACAGAAAATATAAATTTTCAATCAAAAATATCAATTTTGATAAAAAAGTTAATTTTCGACCAAATAGTTGAAGTTTCAACTAAAAAAAAATTAATTTTCAACCAAACAGTTGACATTTTTTACTAAAAAATATGAATTTTCAACAAAAAAGTTAATTTCCAAACAAAAAGTTGAATTTTTTACAACAGTGGTTTGATTTTTCAGCCAGAAAGACTAATTTTTCTACAAAACAGTTGAATTTTCATCCCGAAAATACGAATTTTCCACAAAAAGTTGATTTTTAACGAAAGTTTAATTTTTTAACCAAAAAATTTATTTTCAATTAAAATATCAACTATTTTAGTTGAAAATTAACGAATTAAAAAAAATCAATTTTTAAGCCCCAAAAATGAATTTTCAAACCATGAAGAAGAATTTTTTTTAAATAAATATAAACATAAATGAAAGAAAAATATATACAGATTGTCCAAAACGTAGCGAAACACCTGAATAATTTTCAAGTTAAAATATTTTTTTAAAAAGCCAAGGTCCTTCTTGGAGTAACTTTTAACGAGGAATCCAATGGTGATCTTGAATTTGATCTTGAACTTGACCTTCAAGGTTATTTCAAGGTCAACTTTTTTTTTTTCTTTTTTTTTAATGAGAACCCCTATTTTCGACAACGGCAATCAAAAGAGCGAGAAATTTTACGTCCAAACATGTACTGAGGTCACGGGTCAATCATGACCTTGAACCCATGTAACAAAATGAAGTTGTCCTTAAAATAACCTTTTAAGCTCCAGCTCAAGGTCAAATTCAAGGTCACCACTGGATTCCTCGTTAAAAGTTACTCCAAGAATGACCTTGACTTTTTGAAAAAAAAATTTTACCTGGAAAATTATGTTGGTGTTTCCTTTACTTTTTGGACACCCTGTATAATTTATTTTCAAAACAGTTAAATTTTCAATCCAAAAAACGAATTTTTAACAAAATAGGTGAATTTTCAACCAAAAAGAATGACTAACAAAAATGTTGACTTTTCAACGAAACAATGAAATTTTGTTCGTAAACTTTTCAATTAAAAATAATTAGGTTTCAACTAAACATAGTTGGACTCTTCTTGAATTCCATGAATTCAGTTCTCATTTGAGCGAAAGAAACGAGAAAAAGGGGAAGTTTACAGAAAAAATAGGGTCAAAAAAAGGAAATGTTTTATTGGTAAAAGTGGTAAGAGTGTGAAGTCTATTAATCATAACGCAAAATTTCCAGAGAACACTAAATAATTTCTCCTCACGGAATTGAATAAAATCTAAGAGATTTTGAAATAAAAAATTGTCAGGAGGGGAAAGCATCGAGTGTTTTCGTATTCACATACGATCCAAGAATACTTAAAGGGCGCGAGTAAAGACATCTCGCCTTTGATGTTAATTTTAGAAGTACCCACCTTCTTTGATAACGCTTTCTAAAATTTGATCTAATCAAACTCCTTTTTTATAAACAATAAAGCGTGATTAATGGCGAGTGGTGCTTCACAATTAAAAATTAGTTGTGCATAATGATCCCATGGACATGATAATGAACGATGCAGAACAATAAAATTGACAAAAGTGTATAAAAGAAGAACATCTATGGGAATAAAATAAAAATTTCAAGCAAGTGTGCTCCAGGGTTTTAAAATCATTTCATACCTGGCAATGAGCAATCACTATCTAATCTTGTCTTCACGAGCATTCGATAAAAGTGCGATACAAAAAATAATAAAAAGTGAAAAATATAAAAAGAACTAGTTCTTCTAATTTTAAAATGTATGAAGTACTTAGTCTGGATTCAAATTTGCAAAAACTTTCTCACCTGTAAATCAGGACCCATTCCGAAATCACCGCCGTTCCATAAATTAGGATCTTCGCGGAAGAGAGAATTAGTTAATTCCATGGAAAGTCTTTTCTTGTAGTCTTGCGGTTTATCTTCCGACATGCGAAATAAAACTGCTGCTGCGTAGGTGGCAACACCTTCGTTTCTCGAATGCAAAAGTTCGGTTAAAGGTGCTGTTGCACCTTCTTGTTCAATCATTTCAGCACCTTCCTTGTCCGCTGCCAATTCACAGAGAACGCCAGCCGCAACGCGTTGAATATTTTCGATCTCGTTGAATAACAACTAAAATAAATATTATTGAAAATTAGTACCAATCACTTTCAGAAGGTGACTAAACCAATCCAGTTTTTCAATTTTCCCGGTCAAATAAGAGCAAAATATTCATATTTGCTGCAAAACTCAAACATTTTAATTTATCACATTGATTTTAAACATCCTTTAAATCAACAGAGGGAAGAATTTCAAAATAACTTAATTTTAAAAAAAATACTTAAATTTTCTACTAAAAATATTAATTTTCAACAAAAATGGAAAAGTTAAACTTTTAGTTAGAAAAATTAGTTAGAGCAGTTGAATTTTAAGCCAAAAAGATAAATTTCTAACTTAAATGATATACGTATATTTAACTGAAATACTTAAATTTTCAACCACAAAGATTAATTTTTAAACAACAAGATTAATTTTCTACCAAAAATTACAATTTAAAAAAAAAACATGAATTTTTTAAAGAAATAGTTGAATTTTCAATTAAAGGCGAAAAATTTTTAACCAAATAGTTGAATTTTGAACGACAAAAAAACGGATTTTCTGCAAAACAATTCAATTTTAAACTCAAAAGCATAAATTTTCAACCAAATCGTTCAATTGATACCAAATAATATGAAATTTCAACCTAAAAGTGAATTCTGAACCAAAATAGTTTAATTTTCAATTTAAAGAAACTAATTTTCAACAGAAAATTCAATTCTCAAATCAAAGAAAACTAATTTTCAACACAAAATTTAATTTTCAACCAAAAAGTTAAATTCCCCAGCCAAAAATACAATTTTTTGTTACAGAAAACATGAATTTTCAACCAAAATGTTAAATTTTCCGGACAAAAAGACAACATTTTTACAAAACACATTAATTTTCAACCCAAAAATTTCAAGTTTGACGAAAAAAGTTAATTTTCAACCAAATAGTTGACATTTTTGACAAAAAATATGAATTTTCAACGAAAAAGTTTATTTTAAAACAAATAGTTGAATTTTCAAGAAGCATATAACAAATTTTCTACGACACAATTGAATTTTTAACTCAGAAGCATGAATTTTCAACAATAAGATTAATCAAATATTTGAATATATGCCAAAAAATATGAATTTTCAACAAAAAATTTTATTTTCAACCAAAATAGTTAAACTTTCAATTTAAAGAAACTAATTTTGAACAAAAAATTCAATTCACAACCAAAAAAAAATTTATTTTCAACATAAAATTCAATTTTCAAGCCAAAAAGACAAATTTTTTTTTATAGAACACATGAATTTTCAACACGAAAATTTCAACTTTGACAAAAAAAGTTAATTTTCAACCAAGTAGTTGACATTTTTGACTAGAAAATATAAATTTTCAATGAAATTGTTAATTTTTACCCAAATAGTTGAATTTTCAACTCCAAAATATCAACTTTGACGAAATAAGTTTATTTTTAACCAAATCGTTGAATTTTCAAGTAAAAAAAAATGAATTTTCAACTAAATAGTTGACATTTTTTATTTAAAGAATGTGAATTTTCAACAAAATAGTTGAATTTTTAACTCAAAAATATTAACTTTGACGAAATAAGTTTATTTTTAACCAAATCGTTGAATTTTTCAGTAAAAAAAAAAATGAATTTTCAATCGAATAGTTGAAAATTTTTATTTAAAAAAATGTGAATTTTCAACAAAAAGGTTGATTTTCAACCAAATAGTTAAATTTTCCATGGAAAAATTTATCTTCAATCAAAATATCAATTATTTTAGCTGTAAATTTAACGAATTGAAAAAATCAATTTTCAAGCACGAAAAATAAATTTTTCACAGAATGTATAAATTTTCAACCCAAAAAAATCAAATTTGACAAAAGAAGTTAATTTTCAACCAAATAGCTGAATTTTCAAGATTGAAAAAAAGGAATTTTCTAAAACACAATTGAATTTTTGCTCGAAAGCAGGAATTTTCAACAGTAAGATTAATCAAGTAGTTGAATTTATACCAAAAAATGTGAATTTTCAACAGAAAAGTTTATTTTCAAACAAAATAGTTGAATTTTTAATTTAAAGAAACTAATTTTTGACAAAAAATTCAATTCACAACCAAAACAAACAAATGAATTTTCAACATAAAATTCAATTTTTAACGAAAAAATTAAACTTTCAATTTAAAAATAAGTTTTTTTTTACAGAACATATGAATTTTCAACCCAAGAACACCAATTTTGACAAAAACAGTTAACTTTTAACTAAATAGTTGAATTTTGACTAAAAAAAAAATTCAACAAAATAATTGACAGTTTTGACTAAAAAATATTAATTTTTAAACAAAATAGTTGAATTTCCAATATAAAGAAACTAATTTTCAAAGCAAAATTCAATTCTCAACCCCAAAAAAATAAATCTTCAACATAAAATTCAATTTTCAACCCAAAAGTTAAGTTAAAAAGACAAGTCTTTTTTTACAGAACATATAAATTTAAAAAAAGTCGAATTTCAAGCCGGGAAAATGAATTTTCAACCCAAAAATATGAATTTTGATGAAAAAAGTTAATTTTCAACCAAACAGTGTAATTTTTTAAAAGAAAAAAAAGAATTTTCTACAACATAATTGAATTTTCAACTTAGAAGCATGAATTTTTAACAACAAGATTAATTTTCAACCAAATAGTTGAATTTATACCAAAAAATATAAAATTTCAACATAAAAGTGAATTCTGAACGAAAATAGTTGAATTTTCAATTTAAAGAAACTGATTTTCAACAGAAAATGTAATTCTTAACTCAAAGAAAACAACTGATCTTCAATACAAAATATAATTTTCAACCAAAAAGTTCAATTTTCAAGCCAACAAGACAACTTTTTTACAGAACACATAAATTTTCAACCCAAAAATGTCAATTTTGATGAAAAAAGTTAATTTTCAACCAAATAGTTAACATTTTTGACAAAAAATATGATTTTCAACGAAAAATTGAATTTTAAAACACATAGTTAAATTTTCAAGATGCATAAAACGAATTTTCTACAACACAATTAAATTTTTAACCCAAAAGCATGAATTTTCAACAATAAGATTAATCAAATAGTTGAATCTATGCCAAAAAATATGAATTTTCAACCAAAAATTTTATTTTCAACCAAAAATTTTATTTTGAACCAAAATAGTTGAATTTTTGATTTGAAAAAACTAATTTTTAACATAAAATTCAATTTTCAAGCCAAAGACAATTTTTTTTTATAGAACACATTAATTTCCAACCCAAAAATTTCAATTTTGACGAAAAAAATTCATTTTCAACCAAGTAGTTAACATTTTTGACTAAAAAATATAAGTTTTCAATGAAATTGTTAATTTTTAACCAAATAGTTGAATTTTGAACTCAAAAATATCAACTTTAACGAAATAAGTTTATTTTTAACCAAATCGCTGAATTTTCAAGTAAAAAAAATGAATTTTTAACCAAATAGTTGTCATTTTTTATTAAAAAAGTGTGAATTTTCAACAAAAAAGTTGACTTTCAACCAAATAGTTACATTTTTTATGAAAAAATTTGTCTTTAATCAAAATATCAATTATTTTAGCTGTAAATTTAACGAATTAAAAAAAATCAATTTTCACGCAAAAAAATAAATTTTTCACAAATTGTATAAATTTTCAACCCAAAAAAATCAAATTTGACGAAAAAAGTTAATTTTCAACCAAAAAAGTTGAATTTTTAATTTAAAGAAACTAATTTTCAACCAAAAATTCAATTCACAACCAAAAAAAAATGAATTTTTAACACAAAATTCAATTTTTAACGAAAAAGTTAAACTTTCAATCCAAAAAGACAAATTTGTTTACAGAACATATGAATTTTCAACCCAAGAACACCAATTTTGACGAAAAAGTTAATTTTCAACTAAATAGTTGAGTTTTGACTAAAAAAAAAATTCAACTAAATGATTTACAGTTTGGACTAAAAAATATTAATTTTCAACCAAAATAGTTGAATTTTCAATATAAAGAAACTAATTTTCAAAGGAAAATTATTTCAAAACCCCCAAAAAAAATGAATCTTCAACATAAAATTCAATTTTTAACCAAAAAGTTAAGTTAAAAGACAAGTTTTTTTACAAAACATATGAATTTAAAAAAATCAAATTTCAAGCCGGAAAAATGAATTTTGTCACAGAATGTATCAATTTTCAACCCAAAAATATCAATTTTGATGAAAAAAGTTAATTTTCAACCAAACAGTTGAATTTTCAAGGAGAAAAAGACGAATTTTCGACAACACAATTGAATTTTTGACTTGGAGCACAAATTTTCATTAAAAAGCTTCTTTTCAAACAAAATAGTTGAATTTTCAATTTAAAGAAACTAATTTTCAACAAAAAATTCAATTTACACCCAAAAAAAAATGAATTTTCAACATAAAATTCAATTTTCAACCACAAAGTTAAATTTTCAAGCAAAAAAGACAAACTTTTTACAGAACATATGACTTTTCAACCTAAGAATATCAATTTTGACGAAAAAAGATTATTATCAACCAAATAGTTGAATTTCTTACTATAGCAGTTTATTTTTCCATCCGGAAAGACAAATTTGCAACAAAACAGTTGAATTTTCATCCCGAAAATACGAATTTCCCACAAGAAAGTTAATTTTCAACCAAATAGTTGCATTTTCAACTCAAAAGTATTAATTTTGACGAGTTAAGTTTATTTTTAACCAAATAGTTGAATTTTCAACTCCAAAAAATTAATTTTCAACCAAATAGTTGACATTTTTTACTAAAAAATATAAATTTTCAACCAAAAAGTTAATTTCCAACTGAATAGTTGAATTCTTAATCAAAAAATTTATCTTAATCAAAATATCAATTATTTTAGTTTTCAGTTTAACGAATTGAAAATTTTTAATTAATTTTTAATTTTTCATCCAAAAAGACAAATTTTCTACAAAACAGTTGAATTTTCATTCTGAAAATACGAATTTTTCACAAGAAAGTTGATTTTCAACCGAATTGTTGGATTTTTAACTCAAAAATATCAATTTTTACGAAAAAATTCATTTTAAACCAAACAGTTGAATTTTCAACTAAAAAAAATTAATTTTCAGCCAAATAGTTGAATTTTCAAGAAGAACAAAACAAACTTTCTACAACGCAATTGAATGTTTGCTCGGTAGAAGGAACTTTCAACAATAAGATTAAGCAAATAGTTGAATTTATACCAAAAAATATGAATTTTCAAATCTTATAATTAATTTTATTATGAAAAATAATATAAATTTAAATAAGAATTTATTATTCAATAATATTAAACTATCAAGAAAATAATAATTATTATATATTAAAAAGCAAATTAAATTAAATAATTAAATAAATTATGTAATAAAAAATACATCTTTTGTATTAATTATTAAAATTAATAATATCCATCTTATATGATCAATGGAGGATTTTCCATTTAATTTTCACCCAAAACAGTTGAATTTCCAATTAAAAAAAAAATAATTTTCAACAAAAAAATTCAATTCACCGAAAATGGAAGTTACATTTTTATTTAATAACATTAATTTTTAACCTAACTCATCAATTTTTAATCTAAATGATGAATCTTCAAATGGAAGAGTTGAATTTTCAAACTAAAAAAATTAATTTTTACTGAAAAAAAGACAACGTATCAACCAAAACTGAAATAATTAAATTTAAAGTTAAAAAAATTAATTTTCAAACAAACAGATGAATATTTAACCAAGACTATGAAATATTTAACTAAAAGACGAATTTTCAGCTGAACAAGATAATTTTTCGACCAAAAATTGAATAATTAAATTTTGAGTCAAAAAATAAATGTTCAACAAAAGAAATGAGCTTTTTATTAATATTATGGAATATTTAACTGGTATAATATTTACATTTTCAGTTAAAAAAAAATTGCAACCAAAAAAAAAAAGAAACTTTGAACAAAATAGTTAAATTTTTGGACAAAAATCTCTTTTCATCTAAAGAAAACACATTTTTTCGATCAAAAAGCTTATTTTTCAACCCAAGAAATGAAATTTTTAATTAAAATTATAAATCTTCAAAACAAAACAATAATTTTTAACAAAAGATTTCAACTTTCAACGAAGTAGTTATATATTTAACCAAAAATATGAATCTTTAAAGAAGAGGATGACTTTTCTATCAAAAAGATGATTTTTTAAAAAATACATAAATTTTTAACGAAATAATTGAATATTCATCTAAAAAGATAAATTTTGAAACAAATAGTTCCGTTTTCAACAAAAAAACATCGATTTTCGTCCGAAAAATTCGATTTTTTATTTAAAAAGATCAGCTTTCAATCAAAAATAGGATTGTTAAATTTCCAGTTAAAAAAATTAATTTTAAACAAAAAATATAAGTGTTTGCAAAAGCGATTAACAGTCAACCAAGTACATAGTTTTATTTTAAATCAAAAATATTAATTTTCAATTAAAACGATGAATATTTTAATGGAATAGTTGAATTTTCAAATAAAAAATTGATTTTTAAACAAGAAGGTTAATTTTCTATTAAAAAGAAGATTGAAAGAAAAATACATGAATTTTTAACTAAAAAATATGAATTTTCAACCAAATACTTAAATTTTTGACTGGCAAAATCAATTTTTAGTAAAAAAATTAATTTCCTAAACAAAAAATTTAATAAAATAGTTGAATTTTCCACCAAAAAGATGAATTTTGCCAAAAGAGTTTAACATTCAACCAAGTAAATTTATTTTCAAGCAAAAAGATGAATTTTCAACTAAGAAGATAAATTTTTAAATGAAATGATAAATTTCCAAACAAAATGATGAATTTTTAAACAAAATGATCAATTTTCAAAGAAGAAGATTTAATACCTACCAAAAAAGACGATTTTTCAACAAAAAATATAAATTTTCAACCAAAAAGATGAATTTCCATCAAAAAAAATTTTTTTAACCAAATAGAAGAGCAGGAAAGATCGATTTCAACTTAAAATGGAACAGTTGAATTTTCAGTTGAAGAAATTAATTTTCAACCAAACTGATAAATTTTCAACTAAAATGATGAATCTTCAACTGGGATAATTGACACTTTTATTAAAGAATAATTTTCAAACAATAAAGATTAATTTTATAAAAAAAGACGAATTTTCCTTAAGCTACGTAAATTTCCAAACAAATAGTTGAATTTTTAAGTAAAAAATGTTAATTTTCAGCGACATAGTAGAAATTTCACCAAGAAAAAGATACATTTTTAAGATAGAACAGAAATCTATTTTCTTATGAAAAAATATTTTATGCTAAAAAAACATAAAAAAGATGTACAATTAAATAACAGACTTCCAAACTACCTTACTTATTGGCTCATTAGAGACAAAAATAACAATTGAAAAAAGAGGAAGAAAATAAAATTTCCACCAAAAATAGAATAGTTCAATTTTCTCTTAAAAACAATTTAAAAGTATGAAAAAATTTCATTGAATTCCACAAGTTTGAAATAAGCTCAGAAAAATTCAAGGGGAGGTTAAAAGAATTTAGGATTAATTAAATAAAAACTTTGAATAATTTTAAAAAATCCACTGAATTAAATATAATTAAGTGAACATAGTAGAATTCAAGTAAAATGAAAAAATTGAAGAAAATTCCAAAGAATGCAAAAGAATTCAGGGTGACTTCAAAGAAAAAAAATTTAATCTATTCGAATTTTTGAAACCCTACTGATTTCTAAACAAAGAAGTGATTAATGACTACAAAAAAATTCAAGTTACAAGCAAAAAAAATCGAATAAATTTGAAAAAATGTTTAAAATAGAAAAAATTTGAAACCCTACTTATTTCTAACCAAAGAAGTGACTAATGACTACAAAACAATTCAAATTAAATTCAGAAGTATTCAAATGAATTGGAAAAAATGCTAAATATAAAAAAAAATTTCATTAACTACAATACAATTTGAGTAAATTTATAGGAATTTAAGGAAAATGAGAAGAATATACATTTTTTAAAATAAAATTAATGTGGTACCATATTGCATTAATTTTAAAACGCTTTAAATGATACAGATTTCAAATCAAAATCTATTGCTCTTTAAACAGAATGAATGTATTTTTAACCAAATACTTGAATTTTCAAGCAATAAAATGAATTTTTAATCAAGAAAACTTATTTCACGCAAAAAAAAAGACGAATTTTCAACCAAAGATCCCAATTTTTTAACAAATAAAGATCACTTTTCAAGCAAAGATAAAATAGTTAAATTTTCAACAACAAAGAGACACATTTTTCAGAAAAAAATTACATTTTCAAACAAATAGATTAATTTTACACTAAAATGATGAATCTTCAACAAGAAAAATGTCATAGTTAATGTTTTCATCAGAAAAATTTTTTATTTTAAATAAGAACAATTGAATTCAATAGAAAAAACAAATTTTCAACAAAACAGTTGAATTTTTATCCCAAAAATATGAATTTTTAACAAAAACGTTAATTTTCTACCAAATACATACTTAAATTTCCAAATAAATTGATTAACTTTAACCAAATAGTTTAATTTTCTAACAAAATAATTCAATTTTCAAATCAAAAATATTTTTTTTTTAACAAAGTAGTTTTTTAAACCTAGTTGTTGAATTTTTAACGAAAAACATGACTTTTAACAAAATAATTGAATTTTGAGAACGACAAAATAAATTTTTAACAAAAAAATCAATTATCAAGCTGAAGAAATGAATTGACAAAAAAAATATTTTTCAACCAATGAGTTGAATTTTGAAGCCAGAAAAAAAGATTTTGTTATAGAACATGTGGATTTTCAACCCAGAAACATGCATTTTTACCAATAAAGTTCATTTTCAACCAAATAGTTGAATTTTCAATAATAAAAAAAAATTCCTTACAAAATAATTGAATTTTTGACTTGAATTTTTAATTCGCAAGCACGAGCTTTCAACAAGATTAATTTTAATCTAAATAGTTGAACTTTTGACCAAAAAATATGGATTTTTAACAAAAGTTAATTTTTAATAAAATAATGAATTTGCTACCAAAAAGACCAATTTTTTTACAAAATAGTTGGCTTTTCAACCCATACAAATGAATTTGCAACGAAAAATTCAATTCTCAACTAAAAAAATAAATTTTCAATAAAAAAGTTAATTTTCAATAACATATTTTAGATTCCTACCAAAATAGTGAAATTTTCTATCGAAAAGTTGAACTTTTAAAACCCCCCACCCAAAAAATGAATTTTCTACAAAATAATGGAATTTACGAGGAAACAGTTGAATGTTCATCCCGAAAATGTGAATTTTGCACAAAAAAGTTAAACTTCAATTAAACAGTTGAATTCAACACCATAAGAATATAATTTTCGAAAAAATAATTGAATTTCTAACTCGAAAGCATGAATTTTCAATCAAGAAGATTAATTTTACACAAAAAAATAAAACAAATTTTAAACTACATGAATTTTTAACCAAATAATGAAATTTTTAATGAACAAATATCACTTTTCAAGCAAAGATGGAATAATTAAATTTTCAGTTTAGAAAAAATAATGTTTAACAACAACAAAATTCAATTTTCACCCAGAAAGTTAATTTTTAATCAAATAGTTGAATTTTCTACCAAAAAAAAAACAATTTTTAACAAAAGAGTTCATTTTTAACCAAATATTTATTTTTCTACCAAAGTGAAATTTTCTTTCTACCAAAGTAAAATTTTCTACAAAAAAAAGTTGAAATTTCAACCATAAAAACGAATTCCCAACCAAAAAAATTAAATTCTTAACCATAAAAAAATTAATTTTGATCAAAAGTTCATTTTTAACCAAACAATTAAATTTCCAACCCAAAAAATTAATTTTGTACAAAATAATTAAATTTTCAATTCGAAATCATGAGTTCCCAACAAAAATATTAATTTTCAACCAAACAGACGAATTAATGACCAAAAAATATGAATTTTTAACAAAAAGTTCATTTTCAACCATACAGTTTGATTTTCTACCAAAATAGTTTAATTTTTTAGCCAAAAGTCGAATTTTCTACAAAATAGTTTAATTTTTATTCGATAAATTACCCACCAACAAAAAAATACAAACGATTTTTCAACAAAATAGTTAAATTTTCAATCAAAGAAATGTATTTTGAACTAAAAAGATAAAGTTTCAACCAACGAGATTATTTTTCCACAAAAAAAAGACGAATATTCAACACAATATTTGAATGTTTACCTAAAACAGATCAATTTTCGACGCATAGTTAAATATTCAATCAAATAATTTAAAAAGAACGTTTTCCGCAAAAAATGGAACAATTTAAATTTGGGTTAAAAAATGAATTTTTTTAATTAATAAATTTTCAATTTAAAAAAAAAAGTATGTTTAACAGAAAAATTTCATTTTCAACCAAAAAGATAAATCTTCTACTGAGGAGATTAATTTTCTATCAGAAAAGATTCATTTTCTACCAAAAAGTTTCATTTTTATCAAAATACATGCATTTTCAACGAAATATCTGAATTTGAGGAACTTTTAAGTTAATAGATCAAATTTGCAATAAAAAAATAATTTTCAATTTAGAAGAACTAATTAATTAAAGAATTAAATTAAATTAAAGAAATTAATTTTCAACAAAAAGATAAATTTTCAACCAAGAAGATTAATTTTCTACCAAAAAAGATTCAGTTTTAAAAAATATATGATTTTTCAACGCAGTATTTGAAATTTTTAAAAACTTATTTTCAAGCAAAGAAATGAATTTTCAATAAAAAAGATAAATTTTCAACCAAGAAGATTAATTTTCTACCAAAAAAGAGAAAATTATTGAAATAAACGAATTTTTAATTGTAAAACTTAAAACATGAACAAGTTTTATTGCAAATTCGAAAAATTAAAAACTTATCAGCTTCAAAGATGCATATAATAACAATTCTCAAATGTTGCAAATAAAAACTTAAATTGAAGATATTTCCAATGTTAATTATTGAAATTAGAGAATCTTTTATTGCAAAACTTAAAATTTGCATAATTTTTTATTTTAAAATTTCAATATCGAAACTTTGACGATAAAAAATCAAGTTTTATATTCTAAAACTTCCAAATTAAAGAAATATCGCAGGTAAATCCTCAAAATTACAGAATTTTTAGTTGTACAACTAGAAGATTGCACAATTTTCAATTGCACATTTTTTTATTAAAAAACTTTTCAACTTTGAAGATGTACAATCAAAATTTCTGCAATTTTTGAGAGTTACAATTGAAAACTATTCAATTTGAAAGATAAAAGAAATAAGAACTCTTAAATTTTGACGATTTTTGAAATCAAAAGACAAGTTTTCAATTCTAAATCTTCAAAATTGAGGAAATTTCTGACGTAAAGCGTCAAAATTACAGAATTTTAAATTGTAAAATTTATGATTTGCATAATATTTTTATGTAAATTATCAATATGAAAAATTAAAAAATCCAAAAGTCAAGTTTTTAATTCTAAAGCTTCCAAATTGAAGAAATTTCGCGTGTAAATCATCGAAATCGCATAATTTTTAGTTGTAAAACTGAAAACTGGCATAATTTTTAATTGTAATTTTTTAAAGAGAAAACTTTTTAATTTTGAAGATTTACAAATTAAAGTTCTGCAAGAACTCTTAAATTTGGATGGTTTTGAAAATCAAAAGTCAAGAGATCAATTTTTAATCTCCCAAAATGAAAAATTTCTAACGTAAAGTATTAAAATGTCAGCATTTTTAATTGTAAGACTTATGATTTGCATAATATTTTATCGTAAATTTTCAATATAAAAAATTTAAAGACCAAAAGTCAAATTTTTAATTCTAAAGCTTCCAAATTGAAGAAATTTCGCGCGTAAATCATCGAAATTGCACAATTTTTAGTTGTAAAACTGAAAACTTGCAGAATTTTTAATTGTAATTTTTTAAAAAAGAAAACTTTAATTTTCAAGATTCACAATTTAAAGTTCTGCAGGAACTCTTAAATTTGGATGGTTTTGAAAATCAAAAGTCAAGTGATCAATTCTCGATTTTCCAAAATGAAAAAATTTCTAATGTAAAACATTAAAATGGCAGCATTTTTAATTGCTAAACTTCAGACTTGCTTAATTTTCAATTGTTAATTTAAAAATAAAAAATTCTTTAGCTTTCAAGATTTGAAATTCAAATTTGTGCAATTTTTAAGAGTTCCACTTAATAATTCTTGAATTTTGAAAAGATAGAATTGCAATTCATTTTGAGAGATATATTGACAGCAAAAAATTATCAGATTTAAAAATTTCGTTATTTAATGGCTGTTACAGTTAAAAAAAAATCCTGAATAAATGAGAAACTGAAATATTTTCGACTGTAATTTCGTGATTTTCCTGTAAACAAAATGAGGAATCTATTTTTAAAAAGGTAGTCTTTTTCGTTCAGCAGAGATCAGGTTTAAAAATCTCAGGATCATGAGTGAAATTTCAGGATCATGAGCAAAATACCAGGATCATGAGCAAAATTTGAATATAATGAGCAAAATTTCAGGATCATGAGCAAAATCCCAGGACTATGGGCAAAATTCCAGGATCATGAGCAAAATCTAAATCATGAGCAAAATTCCAAGATCACGAGCAAGATCCCAGAATCATGAGCAAAATTCCAGGATCAAGAGATAAATCTCAATCATGAGCGAAATACCAGGATCATTATCGAAATTCCAGGATCACGAGCAAAATTCCAGAATCATGAGCAAAATCCCAGGATTTTGAACAAAATTCCAGGATCATGAGCAAAATTCCAGAATCATAAGCATAATATCAGGATCTTAAGCAAAATTCCAGGATCACGAGCAAAATTTCAGGATCATGAGCAAAATTTCAGGATCATGAGCGAAATTCTAGGACCATGAGCAAAATTCCAGGATACTGAGAAAAATTCCAAGATCAGGAGCAAAATCTCAATAATAATCAAAAAAACAGGATAATGAGCAAAATTCCAGGATAATGAGAAAAGTTTCAGGATGAGAAAAATTCCAGAATAATGAGCGAAATTCCAGAAACATGAGTAAAATTCCAGAATCATGAGCAAAATCCCATGATCGTGAACAAAATTCCAGGAACATGGACAAAATTCCAGGATTATCATCAAAATCTCAATATCATAAGCAAAATCTTAATAATGAGCAAAATATCAGAATAATTAGCAAAATTCCAGGATAATAAGCAAAATTCCAGAATCATAAGAAAAATCCCAGAATCGTGAACAAAATTCCAGGAACATAAGCAAAATTCCAGGAACATGGACAAAATTCCAGGATTATCATCAAAATCTCAATATCATAAGCAAAATCTTAATAATGA
>JAUELO010000272.1:1789565-1803388 GCA_032357855.1 Amphibolips quercusostensackenii | reverse complement strand
CGAAGAAAGGGAACAAAAGTGGAGAAAAAGCAAGGCAGGGGAAGCAATGCAAGTGGTCCGTGGCCATCCCTGATCTAAGTCAACAATAGCGTACCCATGTGGACCATTGTACAATGTGATATTTGAATTAGGAACGAGTTCTCCTTGAAGCGAATGCCAATCTACAGCACGCCCATCTACAATTTTTCCCATTAGTATCCGTGTTTGTGGTAGATCACGGTTATTAGGATAAGGGATTTTGAATTTCAGTAGGATCACTATGATTATGATTAGCCCAAGGGCCGATATCTGCAAAAAGTGATTTATAGAATTTGTGTGCACTAAAAAAATGACTGATAGTCAAAAGATAAGAACTTAAGCAGCGCAGTAGAGCATTAGCATTACCTAGATGGAGATTTGGGTAGTCGTCAGAATTATGACTTATTGTAGGAGGCGCAGCAACAAGCATATATCGAACTGTGCCACGATCACCTCCACCACGATCACCTGTACCACGACTAACTTCACCACGACCATCTGTACCAGGACCAACTTCACGACCACCTGTTCCACGACCAGCTCCACTGTCATTACTCATAGCACCGACTACTGTAAAAAATAGATCTGTGACATTTTTGTTAATTATTCAGCGTTTGACTCTATTTTTACTTTCACATCACTGACAAAGAACTGGCAAACACTGTGGATAAACAATTAAATAACGTCTGTGGTGATTGAGTAAAGTGTAAGTAGAGTGTAAGAAAAGTAAGTAATATGATCGATATGATCAACACTCATAATAAATTTGAATGATCCTACTTCTTTTTTCCACTTTTCCCTTGCCATTTTTTCTTTTCACTAGCATTGTACAAGTTTACTCACATATGTTCTATATCTTATTTTTTCTTCAGACCCTACTCATATTACCTATTGGCCAGTCTTGCCTAACACCTCTTAAATTGAAAATCAAAAACAAATTTTTAAATTGAATGCTTTTGAAAAGCCAATTTTTTATTATTTGGCATTTTGTATAGAGATAAATTTCGTTAAAGAAATAAGTGTAATCGGGAAATTAAATAAAATCATAGTATTCAGATAATTTAAATAATACAGAGAGTTAGGAGAATTTAGGGTATTCCGAAGATTAAAAGGCATGCAATAATCGCAAATTTTAATAAAAAATTTTTCAAATAAAAATTTGTAATTTTGAATTTTATGACATCCATTAGAAAGTACAGTAACGATTCTGAATTATCAAAAAAATAAAACATTGCATTGATATGCTTTTTTTATTTTCATATGTTACAAGATTTCAATTTATCAAACATGGCTCTAAATGAAAATACTTATGAAATTTTTTTTTCTTTAATTTATAATATTGAGAATTTTCATAACGTACGTTTGTATGGCACATTTGAAATTAGTGTTTTTAAAATAAACTAAGACATTTATTTATTAGTCATGTTTTACTTCCATGTGTTACAAAATTATAATCTGTCAGCATGCTACTAAGTGAAAATATTTGTTTTAAAGAACCTTAACATACAAACTTCATTATAAATTTTATATTGTTCATATAAGTGCAATTAAAGATGAAGAATTATAAATATTCTAAAACATACATTTATTGTCATTTTTTGATATCAATATGTTACAAGATTTCAATCTGGTGAAGTAGCACCGAATAAAAATATTTATTCTAGAGTTCTTGAATTAAGCATAGTAAATTTCATATTATGCATTCAAAAGTCCAAGTTAAGTATTTAATAATAAAATAAACTATTGCATTATTTGTCATATTTTAATTTCCATATGTTACAATATTTCAATCTATCAACGTGGCACTAAACGAAAATGTTAATTTTTAAAATTTTTCAACTGCAAATGTTAATTGTAAATTTTATATAATAGGTTCCAAATATAAATCTAAGATTGATATTTATAAATAAAATGGAATAGTGTACTAATCGTCATTTCTTGTAACTATATGTTGCAAAATTTGAATATGGTCAAGTAGCACTGAATAAAAATATTAAATTAAAAAAATTTTCAAATTTATATTTGACTCATATATTTGATATTCCACAATCAGAAGACAAACTTCAGATTATTATTCATAAATAAGCATAACTATTGCGTTATTCCTTTTTTTTATCTCCATATGTTACAAGATTATAATCTGTCGACGTGGTACTAAATGAAAATATTAGGTAAAAAAAATGTATATTTCAATTTGTAAATTTTTTATTGTACACTTAAAAGTCCTTTTTAATATTAGGATTAATGAAATAGCGTTATTCTTTATTTTTTAATCAACATGTGTTACAAGTTTTCAAGCTGTGACGTGGCACTATATTAAAATATTGATTTAAGAAAATTTTAAAAGCAA
Organism: Amphibolips quercusostensackenii; assembly: GCA_032357855.1. NCBI lineage: Eukaryota > Metazoa > Arthropoda > Insecta > Hymenoptera > Cynipidae > Amphibolips > Amphibolips quercusostensackenii. The sequence continues at coordinate 1,801,020 of JAUELO010000272.1, read as the reverse complement.
ATGTTAATTTTAAATTGTATATTGGTTATCTAGAACCTAAAGTAAAAAATAATTTTTATCAATAAAATGAAACTTCGCATTAATCATCATTTTTTGGTTGCGATGTGTCACAAGATTTTAATGTGGCAGAGCGGAATTAATTGTAAATATTGATCGCAAAGTTTAAATTATGAAAGTTGCATTGTACTTTTAGAAAAAAACTAAAAATAAGGATAAAAAAGCTATTTTTGATATTATGTGAGGTACACATACTTGCAAAATTTAGCAAAGCCACGAAGGCAAAAAAGAGAGTGACGATCTTCATTCTTTCTAGATACGAGTGGAGGTAACAATAGAGAACTCAAGACTAATTCTGAAGAGAAAAGATTTTGTCATAAATAGCTGCTTTTATAGGTTATTTACAATAGAGTAGAGGGGCAAAAATTCTTGATAATAAAATTTTTTATATCTACTGTATTTATTACAAATTGAACTAACAAAAATGTGTATTGAACACTCTGTAGAACCATCATAAACTAAATCTTTGAGGTAATACAGTATTTTTTGCGCTGCAAAAAATTCGATAACACTTACGGTAGAATAACACTATAAAGTTAAAAGTAGAAAGCAAATTATTATTTGAAAATTTTTTTGCAATAATTTGGCCTGTGCTTTTAAGCTTTTTTATACATGATCCCCAATTTCTTTTAAGTCAAAATATTCGATGCTTCTTCTACAAAGCTAATACAAGCACCAACATTATCATATCGCCCTATTTCAAAGTCGAATGCCTAAAATCAATAAATAAATATTGTTCTTTTTTTGAAAATCGTGTTCGCAAGGTATCGCGTAGTTTTTTTCTTTTAAACGGATTGATGAACTAATTTGCGAATAACTCTTTTAATGCCTGTTATCAGTTTGTTTTTGTGAATATTCTGGCCTTTTTTAATGAACATTCCAAAATGAGAAATTCTTTTTTGTTGTTGATACTATTTTCAAGCTTATCCTAATAATTATATTTAAAATTTTCAAAAAGTTTTCTAATTGGAAAACGTTCACTATTCCTAATAAAGTTTGTGATTATTGGGAATTTTTGCCCACGACCGCTGGTGTGTAGCACCAATGGTGCTGGGGTGGTATCTCACTCGCTCGAATGAACAAATTTTCTGCATAATTGTTTTAGTAAATCAAAATTACAAATGAAATGTTCAAATTTTATAATGTTTGAATATATTGTAATGTTCTGCTAATAACTAATTTTAAAAAAAGCTCTTTAGGAATATAAAAAGGTTTCAAGAGAATAAAAAAATGTTTTCATCATTGCTGGAAAATTTTCAAATGATTTTTTATTTCGGAAAGTAAATATCAGAAAAAAATTAAAAATTATTTTGATACATTTTGGATAAGTTAAATTAGTTTGAAAAGATTTTAAAAACATAGATTTTTTTAGACTACGAACAAAATGTTTTGAAGCTTTTGAAAACTTCTGAAAGGTTAAAAAAAACAAAGATTCAAAGGTAATTTTTTAAAATTTTTCAGCATTTTTAAGATAAATTTGTTTCTTAAAAAGTCAATTTAAGTATAATTTTTCCACAGTGTAAAAATATATTTTAACAGAAGATTAAAAAAAGATTTTAAAATATTTGTTTAAGAGTTTCTAATTTTCTACGAGTCCTAGATATATCTTGAGCTAAATCGAATCCTTGTTTAAATTTATTAAAAACCTTTTAAAAAGGCTTTCGTTACAATTTTTAAATACTTTTTTAACGAATCTAAACGTTTTAAATATCTTTTTAAATTTTTTTTTAATGCTGGAAAATTATACTTGTGTAACTTGGAGAATAAACAAACAAATAAATTAAAAAACTAAATTATCAATAAAAATTTTTATTTCGTATTGTACATTATTTTTTCTCCTTAATTAATAGTGGTTTGCATTTTTTCTTTGTTTGACTGAATAATTCTTTTTTCTTAAAAGTCAACTATTTGCTAAAAATCTTGCCTTTCTGGTCTAAAAACTCCTCTCTTTTTAAGAAATATTATTTTTTTCTCAGGCATGCAGCTGTTCTTTAAAAAATTATTCTATTTTTGTTATAATTAACTACTGGGTTGTAATTTGAACTGCTTGTTTCAAAATATATTTTCTTAGTCGACGATTTACCTACTTCGGAAAACTTATCTCTTTAATAAAAAATATAACTATTTCGTTACAAATTCACCTCTTTTGGTAAAAAAATTTAACTTCTTGGTAGATTTTTTGAAAAATTCTAACTTTTTGTTCAGCATTTTTTAGATAAATTTGTTTCTTGAAAAGTCGATTCAAGGCAAATATTTCGACAGTTTAAAAATATTTTAAAACAAAAGTTTTCTAAAATTTTTAAAAATATTTGCTTCATAGTCTTCAAACTTTTACGAGTCCTATATATATCTTGAGCTAAATCGAATTCTTTTTCAAATTTATCTAAAACCTTCCAAAACGGCTTTTGTTACAATTTTTTGATACTTTTTTTATCAAATCTAAACGCTTAAAAAATCTTTGGAAAATTTTTTTTCAATCCTGGGAAATTATACTTGAATAACTTCAAAAATTAACAAACAAATAAATTAAAAAAGTAAATTATTAATAAAAATTTTTATTTCGTATTGAACATTATTTTTTCTCCTTAATTAATATTGGTTTAAATTTTTTCTTTGTTTTACTTAATAATTCTTTTTTCTTAAAAGTCAACTATTTGCTGAAAATCTTGCCTTTTTGGTCTGAAAACTCCTCTCTTATTAAGAAATTTTATTTTTTTCTTAGGGATGGAGCTGTTCTTTAAAAAATTATTCTATTTTTGTTAAAAATTAACTTCTGTGTTGTAATTTGAACTGCTTGTTTTAAAATATATTTTTTAAGTCTACGAGTTACCTTCTTCGGAAAACTTATCCCTCTGATTAAAAATATAACTATTTTGTTAAAAATTCACCTCTTTTGTTAAAAAAATTTAACTTCTTGGTAGATTTGTTTGAAAATTTTAACTTTCTTTTCAGCATTTTTTAGATAAATTTGTTTCTTGAAAAGTCGATTCAAGGCAAATATTTCGACAGTTTTAAAATATTTTAAAACAAAAGGTTTAAAAAATTTTTAAAAATATTTGCTTAAAATTTTTCAAGCTGCAACGAGTCCTAGATATATCTTGAGCTAAATCAAATTTTTTCTCAAATTTATTTAAAACGTTCCAAAAAGGCTATTGTTACAATTTTTAGATACTTTTTTAACAAATTTAAGCGTTTCAAAAATCTTTGCAAATTTTTCGTTTCATCCTAGAAAATTATACTCATGTAACTCTGAAAATAAACAAAGAAATAAATTTTAAAACTGAATCATCAATTAAAATTTTCATTGCGTATTGTACATTATTTTTTCTTTTAAATGAAGATTAGCTTGATTTTTTTTTCTCGTTTGACTGAATGATTATTTTTTGTTAAAATTCAACTATTTGCTGAAAACCTTGCTTTTTTGGTTCGTGAACTTCGCTCTTATTAAGAAATTGTATTTTTTTCTTATGGGTGCAGCTGCTCTTCAAAAAATTATTCTATTTTTGTTGAAAAATCAACTAATGGGTTGTAATTTAAACTACTTGTTTTAAAATACATTTTTTTAGTAGACGATATACCTTTTCAAACTTCTTATCTCTGTGATTGAAAATATAACTATTTTGTTAAAAATTTACCTTTTTTTGTGAAAAAAATTTAACGTTTTGGTCGATTTTTAAAAAAAATTCTCACTTTTTTTCACAAAGAAACTTTTATTTTGAAAAATCATATTTTTGAAATTCATCTTGTTTAGTTGAAAACTCATCCATTTAGTAGAAAATTTGCTGTAGGTGGTTAAAATTATTCTAAATTACTTTAAGATTGTTCACTACTTGACAAATGAGGTAGATTTTTAGATTGCTTCTAAACTCATTTTTTAAACCGCGTTACTGTCTAGGTTTGTTTTCATCCATTTTCTAAATTGGTATCTCATTTCTTAAGATCCACAAGTTTTTTATTACCCTTTATAATTGTAAATGCGTGACAGTTGAGCGTTGACATTGCCTTTGTTTACATTCACTCTCTCATTCTATTCCGTTGCCTTCGTTCCTTCAGCCCTCTCAATTCTATCATCCACTTACCAAATCCATCTCCCCCTAAAATCTATGTCACAATATTTCGCCAGTTTCCCTTATCTTTAATTTCTTTCCCACATCCTTCTCATCATTCCTGTAGATCGCATGTTGGACCCTCTACTTCACAAATTTTACAATTTACCTTCTCCTTCTTTACCTAATAGATCCTTTTTCTTAACTCAGCTCTTAACCTTCTTCTTGCTACTCGTGTTTAGCTGTCTTCTCCATATCCCTTTTATTTATACTTTTGTACTCCTTTTTATCATTTTATACTGTTTATTATATTTTTATTTCTCAATCATGCCTCGCTCCCCCTCTTTTTCTCTATTGGGTTCTATTTTCTACAAACACTTTTTTGCTAACTTACCTCCTTTTTCTTTTTTTAGCTCTTTTCAAAACTTTTATGTTCGTTTTTGTACTTTGATAATTAATGGATCCCTTTGTCCTTATTCTCACAACGCATCCTTCAGTCTCCACCTTATATTTCTTGTACCGTCTCAAACTCTTCTCGTCTCTTTAATCCTCATACGTTCGACTTAATAATATCGGCTATACCGTCATATTAAACAAACACATTTTTCCTGTCTACTCGTTTTAAAAACTTCTTTTTTGCCTGTTGCCCATATCCATTTATGACCTCTACTGCTTTTCTAATTCTTTTTTTATACGAACTCTATAAACTCAATTTTTCAAGGAATATTTCAAATATAGAAAGATAAACAATTATTTTTCGTCCTGCTGTCCTTCAAAAATTGACTTTCTTACACCTAAATTTCTTTAAATATTCCTAAAAAGTAACCTTGAAAATTAGCATCCATTCACACATTATTTTTACCGCTCGCTCTTGTCGCCTTGCCTTCCTCGCTTCCCCTCTCCTCGCACATATATCCTACTTTCTCGTTTTGCATCGCGTTGCTAAACTATACCTCTGCGGCTCATATCTAATACTTATTTACTTTTTACAATATTTACAGTTTACTAATATTTACTTTCTCTTCTATTTACAATCCCTCCTTCTCTATTTCTCTTTCTCCTTTTGTCTTTATTTTAACCAACACACCTTTCAATCATGCCACTGCCCTTTTGTCCCCCCTTTCATGGATTAAAACCTCTATCCTTATTCCACTTCTGCCAAAACCTATTTAAACCCTTTTTGTGCCTACCTTTTATCCTCGCTATAAGCTTTTGACTTCCTTTCACTTCTTTCTTACACAAATATTGCGCTCTTTCCCATTGGCATAATCTACCCATAGTCCCCGTTTAACCTTAACTTTCTTAATCTCTTGTTTCCTGCTGTTTTTCCTTTCTTGATGCTGTTTTTCTTAATCGTTGTGCATCTATCTCACTTTATCCATCTGCAGTCCATTTATTCTAAAATGCCTTTTCTTCTTAATTGTCATTCTCCCAGCCCTTCTCCTATTTTCCTTCTTCTATTAACATTGCGTAACCAGCTAATATGATTTGGCCTGTTTCTTGTTAACCCTAGAGTCCACTTAACATACATCTGCTGTGTCATATTTACCTCCTCACTTTCCTTCCACCCCCACCACGCTTACTCCATGCAATATCACACTTACTACTAGTGACTTAACCAGTTTCTATCTTCTTCCAAAGTCATATGCAAATAATTTTTTTATAACCACCAAACCTTCTTCATCACTACATTTGCCCTTCTTACTCTCTCTTTAATGTGACCATCCACTTCCCCATTTTTTCGAAACACGAAGCATTGGTACCCAAACTCTTTAACCTTCTCTCCCGTCTTTCCCTTTCACTTTTACTTCACTTCCTCATCTTTTCCACCTACTTATGTAAACACCATAACCTTTGACTTTTTTGCATTGAGCTTTAACCTATTCTTATTTAGGTATCTCATCAACCTCTTCATCATCTCCTTTAAGGCCTCCTCGCTTCTTGCCAGCAACGCTATGGCATCTGCTTACGCGAGAAACCAAATTCTACACCCTTCTACCCTAACTCCTCCTACCACAATCCATCCAGAATCCCCACGAAATCCCTTCCTCTTCACTTAACTTATTTTGTGTCCCTTACCCTTTTGAACAGGCCTCCTTCCACTACCCTCACCTTTATCTCCTCCATCTACTCCTACAACCTCCCCCTATTCACCTAAGGAAACGCGCTTGCATAATCCACAAAAACGCGTACACTCTTAAACATTTTTCCGATAATTCTCTATACTTCAGCTGCAGAACGTAAATATTGTCGATAGTACTCCTACCAAGCCTAAAGCCCGCCTGCGTATTTGGCAATATACACTTTTCTTCAGCGTCCTTTTGCAGCATCTACGCTACGACATTGCGTATACCTTATACGTCGTATTCATTAGCATTCAGCCTCTTGGGAATCCCTCCCACCTCTATGCTTCCTACACTTGCTCCTTGAGCCTATTTCTAAACTCTTGTGTACTAAACAGCCACGCTTCGTTCTCCACCCCGTCCAGCCCTATCGCCCTTGATCTCCTTAACTTCCTTATCTGTTTATCTATCTCCTTGTCATTCAACTCCTTGACCTTTGTCTAACTCGGTTTTTTACTACTATCATCTCTCTTTCTTGAATCTAACCCTAAAGTTATTCTTTTAGAAACTCCATACACTTCTCACTCCCTATCTTCTCGCTTATATCTACTTTACGCTTCTTAAACCTCCCTATTATCTTTCACACGTCCCACTTTGACTTAACACTTCCTAACTCCTCTGCTAGGTCGTTCTCCTATTCCTGTTCTTTTTTCTTACACATCAATCCAAATCCCTTCCTCAATTCAACGTACTCCTACCTTTTCGCAGTTCTCTCTTCTACTTCTTGTACATCCTCATTAACTTCCTTTTAAACTTTTTACATTTCCTATCCCACCACGGCTTCACCCTTTCTTTTTTCTATTTTCTAAATACCTTCTTTCGCTAACACCCTTTCACTTTCTTTTTTAAGTCCTCCTATGTTTCTTTCACCGACTTTCTCTACTTTTCTAAACCTTATTATCTTTTTCCGTTTTACACTTAGATTCAACTTTTTCCCATCAATTTCTTTCTACAACTATGTTATCAGGCTTACAATCACTTCTTTATAATTTTTACCAACTATAAAATTAATATATTGGGTGAGAGTGAGCTCCAAGAAGAACCTTATACTCGTCGCACCAACCAGGAATATCCAACTTGCTCTGCTGCCTTTAACCTGCTTTTTGCCTTTTTTATAATTCACTATATTCTTTTAATCCCAGTCTCATCCCCTTTTTTAGCATAACTTTTTCTATCTCTTCGCGGCGGAATGAGTCAGACGGTGCCTTTAAATCTAAGAACTTTTTAATTATTCCTTTTTTCTTTCTTTAAAGCCTTTTACACATCGAATAACGCAGAACATGACGGTTTCTTTTTAAAACTCCATCTAAGTCAGTGCCTCTTTTTTTTCCTCAACTGCTCTCAGTTACCTTCTCTATCAAACAGTTACTAACTTATGCCATGTTGGCCATTTTTTTCCTCACCATATTGCATATTATTTATGATACTTGAATTTTTCCCCCTATACTTCTATAACTCATTTGAAATCTTATCTATACCGGGTACCTGCACACTGTTTATTATTCCTGAAGCCTTGATTACTTTTTATACGAGTGAGGAACAAGGAACAGCCTCTTTTTCTTTCCTTTTTACCTCATTCCTAACGTTAGTCTCTAGTCCTAGTAAATGCATAAATTTTGCTAGAGTGTGAACTTATTAAAAGAAATTAAATTTTTTTCTACACATGATCGAGACTCTGTATTTTTTCAAATTCATTTTATATTTTTTAAGCTCTTATTTTAGTATACACTAAAAAAATTTTCAATGTGAATGGCGGATTTTCCTTTAACGTTGAAAATATTATGAATTATAATAACAGTTTCAAAGAGTTTAGTAAATACATTTTTTTCCCTAAAGTAAACTCTAACAAAATGCAAATAACTGATGAGACAAGCTAGACGCCTACAAACTATCAGATAAATACTTTCAACTTCTCATTAAATTCATTCTTGATTGTCTAAAAACTGTTTGACATGTTGAAAAATAGCCTAAAAATGTAGGACATTAGTGATAATGGTTTAATCTTTGAGCAGAAAGATTAAAGTTTAACGACAAACGTACTAGTATTTGATTTTCCAATCAAAGAAGATTTAATACTAAATGAAAAACAATTCTTAATGAAAAAGATCAATGCTTAACCCAAAATGAAAATGTTACATTTTTAGTTTAATAAAAAAAAACTTTTCTACAAAATAGCACAATTTAAAAAAAAATAAAAGTATTACATCGTCAATTAGTAAAACTTTCGACCAAGTAGTTGAATTTACGAAAAAAAAACTTAGTTTTCAGCCAAAAGTTCTGAAAATTTTTCCAAAACATTTATTATTATTATTTATAGCTAGTTTTTTTTTTAAGTCGAGGTGAAAATTTGCATTTCTGTTTGATATTTTTAACATTTTACACAATATTCTCTTGAAATAGTGCTCGAAAGTTTCAGTTTTTCTGCAATTTTTAACTTTTTATCAACTTTTTTGATAAAGTAAAGTAAAAATTTTTGTAAGTCAAAAAAGTATTTGTTTAAATAATATATTATTGAATATTTCTATATTCTTCAAATTTAATACTAGAAAGTAACAGTTTTTTTCAACTTTTAACTGTTCTTTAATTTCTCAGTAGCATGTACGATTTTTTTTCGCTTTGAGTTTTTTCTAACGAAAAAAAATAAGCGCACGTTCCTGTGCTAAACACAAACGCCCCCCTTTAAACCTGGCACTTCAATCGATGATAATGTGACCAACCTAGGCTATTTCTTTTTCAAATAATCTAACCAAATAGGACCTACAATCCAAAGGGAATCCTTGATATAATCTTATGGTAGCTGTCTCTCAGAGAGAGAGAAAAAGAGAGTCAGCAGGATTATCTTCAGAACGGACGTGTCTTCACTGAACTTTATCACGTAATGTCTGGATATCTGCGACCCTATGAGCCTCGAACGTATTTGAAAAATGCGGAGCCTTTTTTGTACAACAAAGTACGATGGTTGACTCCAACCAGAAGATTACTTTCTCTATTGGAAAGTCGAATTGAGGCTATGATTCGACGAAGAGTTTCTTAAGAAGTGCAGCTGCACAAAGTTCTAACCCTCGAATCGTGACACCTACTAACAGAGCCACTTTAGATTTGCAACAAACAAGGTTAACTGTAACAACACTCTTTAAATATAACGATCTAACGAAAAGACATGCCTCATAACCTTAAAAACTTGCATCACAAAATCCATGAATCTCGATCTTTACCGGATTCACACATAATATTTTTCTAGGCATTGAGACATTCTGCAGACAACGAAATTGGTCGATCTATGATTTCAATTTGGTCTACATGTCTTGAGGTAGCGATTCGTCCTAAGAATTTCAGGTTTCCAACAATCCTGTGTGAGAACATTAGCGTAAAGACTTACAGGTTTTAAAAGGCTAAGAGAATCAAAGATTTTTGAAATTTCTGATTAGAGTCTTCTTTTGGTAGACGTGTTTTGAGCGTCGATTGTTCTTATCGTATGAGGTAGAACATCGGGCTAGCTTTTCAATCATTTCGTCACAAATATTTGAAATTTCTTTGATTGAGTTCGCGCCAGAAACTAGATCATTGACATAAAAACCGCGTAAAAGAATTTTACCAGCGCGTGAGAAATCATTTTCTTCATCGCGAGCAAGCTGATGTAATGTGCGAATCGCGGGAAAGGGTGTACGGGCAGTGCCAAACGTTACTGTATTCAATTAAAAGGTTTTTAAATCACCCTGATGGTACCGCAACATTTTCTGAAATTTCCTTTCGTCTGGGTAAACTAGGACCAGCCTGTACATCTTTTTGATTTCGGCGGTGATGACATACGTGTGTGTCCGAAATCAAAGTTTTTTTTTTAAAAAATGGCATTCTGAATCATGGGACCTACTAGCAAAGCTTCACTAAGTGAGATATTCGTCGAAGTTTCAGCTGATGCGTCGAATATGACTCTAACCTTAGTAGTTTCACTAGATGTTGTGATGACGGCGTGATAAGGCAGATAACATCCCTCACTGGTATCATCATCACAGAAAGTCATGTGATTTAACAAAATTTATTCTTCTATTACCCTATAATATTTGGATTTTAACTGTGAATCAAACTAGAACTTCTTTTCAAGTACGTAGAAACGTTTTAAGGCTTGGGTTATAGATTCGCCTAATTTAAATTTACTATCACGGAAAGGAAGTCGCACGATGTATCTACCCATCGCATCACGCTAAGTGTGATCTACGTCATTTTGTTTACAAGAAATATCATCAAGAGATTTTAAAGGGTCATGACCAAAATATTTTTTCGCCCAAAAGAATTTAATCAGTTTGTCTGATTTTAACACGTTGTTTAATGATTTCGCAAAGTTCTTGGTAATCAAATTGTTAGTTAAAAAAAAATCTAATAATTCCTAAGCCATTAAAAAAATACCCTACGTTGTTTTGAACCCTAAAAACGGCTGTGGTCATTATTTGAGAATCCAGCGGGAATACTTTTTGAGCGTAAGTGTGCCGAAATAGTCATGCTTGCGAATTTAGGGAGGTAGAAGCCTTTGATTTCCCCCTACCCTGAGAAGGTTCTGATTTAAATGACTTATCGGTTTTCTCTAAATGCAACAAAGTGTGATGATCTCGGTCACACTTCTTGCAACGTTTCTTATTCTTGCATGGAAGTGCTTGGGCATATAAACGATTTCGACACAGTTTGTGTGTATTTACTCAATTTGAGCGTTCATTAACCTTGAGTTCGCTAGAAATCGGACATTTGTAAAAACAATGCTCTTTATTGCATTTATTGCAATTAGACCTTGAGAAACTGAAAGCCTATGTCACGAAAGAAGGTGCTTCGACCCTTTTAAATTTACCAGGAAATTGATTAAGTTTTTGCCCGCTCGTTTCCTAGTATAGTAGCGGCCACTCAAGGCAACTTTCTCCAATAAACGAAGTTTGAATACTGCAACTTATATAAATTTATACAATAATTTTAATTTTTATAGCTGGTTTTCTTCTAATTTATCTTGCCAACTAGCTAAAATGCTCTGTGGTAAACACCGTTCTAGTGTTCTGTTTATGATTTGCTCTCCGAATTTAACTTGTGCCTCGTCGAACATACTAAGTTGTTGACGCGCTTTATCTAAAAGTGAAGAAAGAATGTCCAAATCTTTTTTGGAAAGTACAGGAAAATCAAAAAGAGCGTCAAGATGTTCAACTACGATCATTTGTTTTTGGTCGTATGCCTCGCACAGCGATTGCTAAG
>JAUELO010000272.1:1759697-1770347 GCA_032357855.1 Amphibolips quercusostensackenii | reverse complement strand
AGGAGAAGGAGAAGGAGAAGGAGAAGGAGAAGGAGAAGGAGAAGGAGAAGGAGAAGGAGAAAAAGAAGGAGGAGGAGAAAAAGAAGGAGAAGGAAAAGGAGAAGGAAAAGATGGAAAGAGGGAGGAGGAAGAGAAGAAGGAAGAGGAGAAGGAGAAGATAGAAAGGAGGAGGAGGAAAAGGATAATGAAGAGGAGTGAGAGAAAGAGGTGAAGAGGGGACGGAGCTTGAAGAAAGTTACGCTTTCAATTTGCGATAGGTAATTCGTATTAGATACTTTAATCAGCAGATTATTTTTGTTTTCCTTTAAATTATAAATTATTAGGTTTTGTAGATTTAAATTTGAAAGTTTAAATAATCAGAAAAAGACCGAAATTTTTTTTCGGAGACTTGCGAGGCCACTCTGATAAGTGAAAAAGGTGGAAAACATAAATCTCTAAGAAGGCCTTTGAAGGAAGGCAGGCTCTATTTTGTGACTGGATCACTGTTGCAAAGCAGTCAATCCCCCAGAGCGTAAAATGTGTTTCTTTATCTTTTCTTTTATTTATTATCTCCTTTAAGAATGTAGTACTCCTAATCTCTAAAACAAGATTCGAAATGAATGGACCTGAAAAAGCAAATCGGACAAACCCAACATTTCAGACAGAGCATGAATTTGAAAATTCAAATTTTGGAAAATGATTTCGAAGTGTATCTTTCAAATCTTGGAAAATTGAACCAAGTTTTTTCTATGGGCTAAAAAATTATGTAGAATTTTTTCTAGGTCGAGTTTTGGATGGTAAAAAGTAATATAAAATTAAAACAAATTTTTTTTATGTTAGAACTTTTTTTAAATGTACATAAAAAAGGGTTTTTGGATTGTCTAAACTGGATATTTGAATAAAAAAAACATGCTTTTGAAACCTTTTTAGAAAATTTTTTAAATCTTACATACCACAATTTTTTTTTGTATGATAGGAGAAGAATGGCACACTCCTTTAATTTAAGATGAAGAAATTTGAATTAGATTATTAATAAAAAAATGCAGTAAACACAATAAAAAAAACGGTTGTTTTTTACATTCTAAGAAAGTTCCAACTTGAACACATATTTTGTATTTTGATTTCTAATTTTATATTATTATTCACTGCCAACAACTGTATCTAAATATCTAAAAATAATTTAAAAATTTAACATAATTTTTTGTCCTGCATAAAGTTTTTTAAAATTTTGTTAAAAATTCAACAATTCTATTCAAAAGTCATCCTTTTGGCTGGAAATGCATAAATCGTTTTCATCGGTTGAAAATTTATCTATTTAGGCCAGAAGTTTAACTAAATAAATGAAAAATTAACTTTTTTGTTATAAATTCACCTGTTTTGTAGAAAGTTTGTTCTTTGGACCTAAGATTCAATAATTTGTTAAAAATTTTTGTTTAATTCTTGACTAAAAAATTTTTCTTAGTTGAAAATTCAAATCATTTCTTGGAAATTTTCCATTATAGTTTACAAATTCGTCACTTTTGGCAGAAAATTAATCTATTTTTGTTAAAAATAAAAGTGTTTGGTTAAAAAAATATAATTTTGTTATGAATTCAACATTTTTTTAAATTACGTCTTTTTTGTTTAAATTTCACTGTTTTTTATTTATATTCAAAATCTTCTTTACTTGTAATGTCAAGTATTACATTTTTCGTTAACATTGATATTTTTTGGTTAAAATTTGACAATTTTGTTGAAAATTTTTTTTTATTGGTTTAAAAATTATTTTTAAATTTGAAAATTATTTTTAAATTTGAAAATTTAACTATTCCATTTATTGGTTAAAAAATTATCTTCTTCAATTTAAATTTCAACTATTTAGTTTAAAATTCACGTATTTTGTTGAAAATTTATCTGCTTTGATAGTAAATTTATCTTCTTGAATGAAAATTTATATTCTTGATAGAAAATTCAACTATTTTTTTTTTGATTTATTTTTTTGGTATACAAAAATTATTATAATATCAATATTTGTTAGAGAATTCAACTATTCCGTTTAAAATGAAATTTTGGTAAAAATTCAACTTTTTTCCACAAAATATGTTTTTTTTTTTGTAAACATAACAATCTGGTTGCAATTTTTTTTTATTTATGACTCAAACATATTTTTTGGTTAAAAAATAATATCTTTTGATGAAAGTGTCAAATATTTTTTTGGAAATTAGTTTCTGTGTGGTCAAAAATTTATAATTTTGGTTGAAAAGTCAGCTTTGGGTTAAAAATTAAAAAATTTGATTAAAAATTTATAATTCTTGTATGAAAATGAAATTTTTTGTTGAGAATTAAACTTTTTTTGAAACTTCGTCCCTTTTTTTTAAATTTTATTTTTATTTAAAATAAAAATATTTTGGGATGACATATCAATTATTAGGTACGTGTTTAGTTTAAAATTTGTCTTTTTAGTTGAGAGTTCAACAATTCAGTTAATATATTTTTTTTCTTGACTGAAAAATCATTCACGGTAAGAAATTCAATTACTTCCTAGAAAATTCGTATTTTTTTGTTGAATTCACCTGTTAATTACTTGGTTAAACTAGTATGTTGAAAATTCATTTTTTTGGGTGAAGATTATTTATTATAGTTGAATATTAATTTTTTTACCTAAACTATTTGGTTGAAAATTTATGCATTAAGTTAAAAATCTGTCTGTTTTCGTAAAAAATTGATCTTTTGAATTGAAAATTCAACATTTTGGTGGAAAAATCAGCTTTTTGTTTGAAAATTCAACAATTTATTAGACAATTTTTTTTCGACTAAAATATTTCTCTTTTTGTCTTGAAAATTTAACAATAGATTTATTTTTGAAAATTCTTGATTAAAAAATATTTCTTGGTTGGAAAATGGTCTCGTTGCTAAAAATTAAATGATTCCATTTTTGTTTAAACTAATTTAAAAAAAATCATCTTGTTAATTAAAGATTCATCATTTTAGTGAAAAATCAATTTTTTACAGCAAAGTCAAACAATCTATTTTTGGTTAAAAAATGATCTTTTTGATTTGAAAATTTAACATTTTAGGTAGAATTTCATCTTTCTGGATTAAAATCTAAAAATTTGGTTAGAAATTAATTTTTCTTGGTTAAAACTGAACTATTTTAATTTTAACTTTTGCGATGAACATAGGCCATTCTAGTTTGAAAATCAATTTCAAATTAATTTTGTTTGGTTTGCGGATTTCAATATTTGGCTAAAAATTCGTCATTTTTGGTTAAAGTCAATTGTTTTCGTATGTAAAACTAAAATATTTTTTGTTTGAATTGTGAACTTCCTATTACATCTTCCACTAAAAATTCATCTGTTTTGGTTGAAAATTTAACAATTTGGTAGAAACTTTATGTATTTTGTTGAAAATTCATGTTTGTTCTTGAAGAGTCGTCTTTTTCAGTTTAAAATTAATCTTTTTAAATGAAAATTGATCTTATTTAAAAATTCAATATTTAAACTTGGAATGTTATAGGAATTTTAAGCGTTCAAAGTTGCAAATAATATAGTACCCAAAAAAATTTAATTAAAAATAATTTATTTATTAATTTTAGTGAGAAAATTTCCTTATTTCTCCAGTTTTTAAAGCATTTTGTTCTGTGAACCTAGTTATCAATGTAGTCAAAAAAAATTTTTTTGGCTTCTTCTTGTAAGTCTGTGTGTATAGGGGGGGGGGGGAGGGGTGACATATAGAAGGGTTGCAGTCCGAAATTTTAAACATTTTAGGTTCGGATCTGCACGTAATGTATGCAATTAAGATAAATGAAGAATTGTGATAGAAGGTACTCATCAATCTACTTAGGAAACAGGCTAAATCAAAAGGGACAGTTGTTTATGAGTTGGGGACTAGGAGTGGTTTTGGGGAAATGCAGAAGAGATGGGAGACACTGACCGTTTTATTCCCCAAGGCGCCGAGGACAGTTCGATATCCTCTTCAGGTCGACTGACACGGTTGTTGGAGTAGTTGGTAAACGTTGCTAAAGTCCTGCCAACAAGGGTGAATAGCTTGATGCGGACGAACGATCTGCTATTTATCATTTCTCCTGCCAGACAAGAGCCGCGCGACTCCCAAGGTGCAGACAAATCAAAAAGACGAAATCCCAATCCATCCTTCCCTAAAATCTTTACCGTATTATCTTGCCTCCTTTATATCCTTTATACTTCTCTATCTTTGATTCCTCTTCTAAAACCTTTCCATACATCCCATGCTGGCTCTTCCCATTCATCCTATTCACAGATTCTGCACTTTCTGTTTTTGTTTCTTTACCGATACATCACATCTCTTAGAACGTTTCTCAATTCATCCTTTCCTGAAATCTTCACTATATTCTCTTGCCTTTTTTCTCTCCTTTATACTTCTTTGTCTTAAATTCCTTTTCTGCATACTTAAAATACATCTCATGTTTGTTCTTCTCATTCACAGATTCTTCACTTTATGATCTCTTCCTTTTCTCGATGAATCCCTTCTCTGACGACATTTCGCAATTCATCCTTTCCTCAAATTTGTGCTACATTCTCTTGCCTCCCTAATTTCTTTCATACTCCTTAAGTTTTTATTCATCTCCTAGATACTTACCATACATCCTATGTTTGCTCTTCCCATTCACAGATTCCGCACTTTCTGTTTTTTTTTTTTTTTGATAAATCCTATCTCATACCACGTTCCTCAATTCATACTGCCTTAAAATCTGTGCTACATTCTCCTGCCTTCTTGAGGTTCTTCAAACTTCTTCTCCTACATCCTTACCATATATCCTATGTTTGCTTCTCCCATTAGCAGATTCTGCACTTTCTGTCCTCTTTCTTTCCCCGATGCACTCCTTCTCTTACAACGTTTCACAATATGAGTCTTGCTATTTTTGATCACTTTCTCTTTTTCCGTGCAATTTTTTGATAATTTGGTACTCCTTTTTAAATCATCTTGTACCATTTCGATTCCTTAATTGACCTTCATCTTCCTATTACTTCCCTTATCTTTTTTCTCTAACTTTTCACATTCTGTAGTCCTCTCTCCTATATACTTATCCCTGAAAAGCTGTCTTCTGTCTTTGTGCCATCTCGTTAATTCTATCGCCCTCCCTCTCCTTTCTTCTACCTCCTTCAAACACTTTTTCGCTGATCATTTCTTCCCCAAGATTACCTTCCCCTTAAATGCTTCTTCTGTCACCATAACTTTCAGTCTAATAGCGTCTACCTTGCATATTTTTCTTGCAACCTTTCCATTTCTTCCCTTGACTTCCATTCCCATGCTCCAAAGCCTGATACTGACCATACCAGCATATTAAAAAACCACATCCTTCTTCTCTAATCTTTTTTTTTTTGACCTTTTTCTTTTTTCTGTATCAGTTTTGTTACCCCTGCCACTTTTTAAAAATAATTTCTCTTATATAAGCTATATGTTCTCTATTTTGCAAGCAAATTTATAAACTTTTTTTACTTCTTCTAACTTTATTCCCTTCCATCTTTCAGTCTACTTTCTCTCTCCTTTTCTACAAATTTGTTTTTTCTACATTTAAATTTAACTATTTCTCATCTAAGTATATCTCTAATCTTGTTATTAGGCTTCTTTAACCTCTTATTAAACCTCTTTTTTTTTTATAAAAGAGACAGGAAAAATGGAAAAGGGGGAAATGAAAGGAAAAAAGGGGAAAGGTAAAAGGTAAATGGGAAAATTTGAAAGGGAAGTCTAGAAGGGAAAAGTGTGAAAGTTGAAAGGAGAAAAGAAAATAGGGGAAAGGAAATAGAAGAAGGGGGGAAATGGGAAAAGTAGAAGGGGAAAAGGAAAGGAAAAAAGGTAACGAAGAAAGAAGAAAAGGAGACAGGTGGAAAGGCAGAAAAGGAGAAATAGGAAAGGGGAAAGCGGAAGGAGAAAGGGAAAGGGGAAAAAGGTAACAAAGAAAGGGGGAAAGGGAAAAGGAGATAGGGGACAAAATTAAATTATCTTTAAATTCAAAATCTTTATAAGTTAAGAAAAATTGTTTTTATTTTACTTCATGATTCTTAGCACCAAAAGCCCTGAAAATTATTTTATTTTCTATTTTTAAAAGTTATTCTACAGATTTATCTATCACAGAAAAAAATAAGCATCAAATTAAGAAAATATTGCTCTAAATACGAATGATACATTTTATTCACCCAAGCAAATTTTTCTTGTCTTAAAAAAATGTGAAGATAATGTCAAGAAAAATTACAGCAAATTAGGTTCATTTATTCAGGTACGAAAAGAGGAACGTGAAAAGGGAAAAGAGGAAAAGGAAAAGGTGAATTGGAAAATTGAAAAGCAAATGAAAAAGAGAAAAAGAAAAAATGGAAAAGGGGGAAAAGAAAAATAGGAAAGGGAAAGTGGAAAAGTGAAGGAGAAAAGGTAACGAAAACAAAAAAAGGAAAAGGGGAAAATGAGAAAGGCGGCAGACGGAAAAAGGAGAAATGAGAAAGGAAAAAGCGGAAGGGGAAAGGGAAAGAAAAAAAGGTAAAGAAGACAGTGAAAAAGGAGAAAAGAAGAAATGGGAAGGGGGAAAGAAGGGAAGGGGAAAAGTAAATTAAAAAATTGAAATAGGAGAAGAAAAAAAGGGAAAAGAAAATAGGAGAAAAAGAGAAAAGGAGAAAAAAGAAATGGGAAAGGGAAAAGTGGTAGGAGAAAAGGAAAGGAAAAAGGTAACAAAGGAAAAGGAAAATGGGAAAATTGGAAAGGCGGAAAAGGGGAAAAGGAAACATGGGAAAGGAAAAAGCGGAAGGGGCAAGGGAAAAGGGAAAAGGTTACGAAGAAGGAGGAAAAGGGGAAAAGAAGATAGGGGAAAGGGGAAAAGGTAAAAGGGAAAGAAGAAATTTCGACACACACACTCTCATTTTATAGACAAAATTTTCATTTTGAATTATCCTTAAATTCAGAATCTCCATCAGTTGAAAAAAATAGTTTTTTTTTACTTTATGATTCTTAGCATCAGAAGCCCTAAAAATTATTCTATTTTTTATTTTTTAAAGTTATTCTACAGATTTATCTATCACAGAAAAAAATCAGCATCCAATTAAGAAAATATTAGTCTCAATACGAATTATACATTTTCTTCATCCAAGGAAATTTTGCTCGCCTGGTAAAAATGTTAAGATAATGTCAAGAGAAATAACAGCAAATTAGGTTTCTTCATTCAGGTACATTTCCTTGAGAAAATGAAATATTTAATTCCTAGTTAAAAAACAACTTTAAGCTAAAAAATGTTTTTCAATAAATAGATAAATTTTCAGCTAAAATAATAAACTTTGAAATAAAATAGTTAAATTTTTAATAAAAATATTTAAATTTTCAACAACAAAAAATGGTCTTCTACAAAATAGCTAAATTTTTTAACAAATAAGATGAATTTTCAATTAAAATGACGAGACCAAATTATGTTAAAAGAGTTACATAAATTTTCAACAACAAAAAAGAATTTTTAACCAAAAGAAAATTTTTAATAAAATCATTTAATTTTTTGCCAAAGTATTTTCAACCAGAAAGATTAATTTTCAGCTAGAATGATGAATCAGCAAGTGGGACACTTAAATTATTAGTCCAAAAATTAATTTTTTTTCAATAATTGATTCTTCAACAAAAAAATTTGATTTTCAACCGAAGAGAAATTCTAAAATAAAATCATGAATCTTAAAAAAAAAAAAAATTTTGAACCAAAAAAATGATTTTCTAACAAGGGTTTTGAAATTTCATCTATGTTTGGATTTTTAACTAAACAGTTAAATTTGTAAGCCAAAAAGGCAAGATTTCTACCAGAAATTTAAATTTTAAATCCAAACACATTCAATAAAAAATTCATGTTAAAGAAAATAATATTTCACTCTGTAATCTAATTTTTTTGTTTTTTAAAATCAACAAATAGAGTTTCAGGAAAATTTTAACTCCAGATTTATTTTATTTCAAATTTATTTATTTCAAACAAGAAAATATCACTTTATGCTATAAAAGATAAATTTTAAATTCAAAAGGTTAAATTTTAAAAACAAAACAGTTGAATTTTCGACCCGAAAAAATTACTTTTTGAGAAAATAGTTAAATTTTGAAGTAAATAATTGAATTTTCTACAAAATAGTTGAATTTTCAATTTAAAAAAATAAATTTCAACCAAAGGGTCGAACGTAGGAACAAAAAAGAATTTAAACAAAAAATTGAATTTTTTGAAGACAGCTGAATTTTCAACAACAAAAATTTATGTTCAAAAGGACGAGATTTCTGTGCAAATAGACAAATTTTCGATAGAAAAGTTAAATTTTGTTCTAAAAAATATGAGTTTTTAATAAAATACTTGAATGAAAAAATTAAATGTTTAACAAAATAGTTGAATTTATAACTAAATACTTGAATTTTCTGCCCAAGAAGATGAATTTTCAACTGAATAGTAGAATTTTTACAAAAAAATATAAACTTTAACCAAAAAATGATGAATTTCAGCCAAATATTTCAACTTTTAAGCAAACATGACGCTTTATTTAGACAACAAAATAGTTGAATTTTCAACAAAAAAGACGAATTTTAACCAAGAAGATTAATTTTACACTAAAGAAAACGAATTTTTAACAAAATACATGAATATTCTATTAAAAAAGAAAAATATTCAACCAAAAATAAGAAATTTCATTTTGTAGTAAAAAAATTAATTTAAAAAAAAGAAATTTTTAACAAAATGGTCAAATTTTCAAACAGAAAGATGAATTTTCAATTGAATGGATAATTTTCCAATTTTTTGAAAAAGGTCATTTTTAACAAAATAGTTCAACTTTCAATCAAGGAAATGAATTTTCAATCAAAATGATGAATATTTAACAAAAATTATTAAATTTTTATTTAGAAATATTAATTTTTTATCTATTAAAAAAACAAATTTTCAACCAAAGGGATGAATTTTCAGCTAAAACGATGAATCTTTTAAAAAAACGATTTTTAATAAGTGGCTTCAGCTTTAACCCATTAGATCAGCTTGCAACCGAAAAGCATGAATTTTGAACGAATAATGTAATAGTAGATATTTTACCTAAAAATATTTTTATTTAAATTTAAAAAAGTTAAATTCAACAAAAAACCAATTTAAAAAAAAAGTTAAATCCTTAACCAAAAAGTTTTCTTTTTATCCAAAAAAGATGAAATTTCTACTAAAATAAATAAATTTTTAAGGCAAAAGGCGAATTCTTAATAAAATAGTTGAATTTTCAATAACAAAGTTGAATTTCTACCAAAAGGATCAATTCAAAAGCGAAAGAGAAAAAATATATATTTATGTAATCGTTAGATTTTTAATGAAAAAAAATTAATTTTTGACAAAATAGTTCAACTTTCAACCATATAGTTCAATTTCCAACTAGAAAGTTTAATTTTCTTGCAAAAAAAAAACTGTCAACAAATTACATGAATTTTCAACCCAATGGTTAAATTAAAAAAAAACAGATTTGTAATTATTTGAAAATCGTTGAATTTAACGAAAAAAGATAAATTATTAACAAAAAAAGGTAAATCCTCAATCGAAAAGTTCCATTTTTAGCCTAAAAAGATCAAATTTTTACTAAAACTAATAAATTTGCTAGGCAAAAGACCATTAAAAAAGAAATAGTTGAGTTTTCAGTTAAGTAAGATTTCAGTTAGATTTTTAACAGAAAAATATGAATTTTTAACCAAAAAGTAATTTTGAATAAAGCAGTTGAATCGTCAACCAAAAAGAATGACTTTTTGCCAAAAATGTTAAATTTTCCACTAAATAATCAAACTTTTAACTGAGAATATATTTTTTTATGAGGAAGCAACTGAAAAAAAAGAAATGGTAATTTAAGAAGTAAAGAACAGAGTCTTATTCTTTAAAAAATTTTAAAATACAATCTTTTATAGACGGAAGAAAAAAAATTAGAATTAAAATTTAATTTTTCAAATTTATTATCCTTGTCAGTTGTTTAAATTGTTTCTGATAAAAATTTCCTGACTTCTGCAGTTTTTTTCAAAATTCTTGACTTTTTCCTGACCGCAATAAAATTCCCCCACTTTTTCCTTGATTTTCATGTTTTACCTGATCTAAGACTACCCTGGTAAATGAGACTTTATTGTAGCTTTTTCCATAAAATTTTTTCGACAGGAAAATAAAATTTAATTGAAAAAACATACATAAATATTTAAACAATTTGCGGCATCACCATAAATATCATGTGCTTAAAATATTAATTATTATTTTTCCAGAAGTTTACATACGGCCCGAAACATTGACTATAAGCTTCATCAAGTGAACAAGAGATGTCGACAGCATTTTTAACGAAATTGATTATAAGCTTCATCAAGCGGCTGATAGCGGGGGGGGGGGGGATTCTCCTAAATTTAGACAACCATTCCAACGTAATGGAAGTTAGAATGCACAACATGAAATTAAATGTAGTATATCAGCGTACTGTAAGTTTAGTATATGCATATACTGAATTTAGTACACATGCACATGAAATTTAGTATACGCGAATACTAAATTCAGTATACATGTATGCGAAATTTAATATACGCATATGCTAAATTTAGTATACGCCTATCCTGACTTGAGAACACGCTCATAGTAATTTTACTGTACATGTCAGCTGTACTTGTCAACAAAGGGTTAAGTATCGCATATTTAACTCCAGTATAAAAAATCTAAAA
>JAUELO010000272.1:1652023-1678041 GCA_032357855.1 Amphibolips quercusostensackenii | reverse complement strand
ATATTATATGCATGTAAGTATGTATGCCTGTACCCTGTAGGCATGATTACGTACTTGGTGTCGACTTAGCCCCACGCGCCAATTTCGTATATTGGTATTAAAAAAACATTCAAAATCATCGATAAATGACAATTTAACAACATATTCATGTTTAGCACCTTTTTAACTTAAGATTAGTATACCTTGAATATAGCAGATGAACATATACACAAAAAAACATGATTTTCGACAAACTTTGGAAAAAACCTTTGACCGACGAATACACTTTAAATGTCGCAAAATGTGCCATGTCATGCAGAAAGCCACAAAACTCTGTCAATAAGGTTAGAGTATTAGGGCCTATTTTTATTTGAAAAAACGAATCTCACATAGTTTATATTGTTCTCAAAAAATGAAAGTGTCCGCTCAACCCTACTGTCTGCTTAGCTCCACTCTCACTTACTTTCTTTCCGCAGCACAGAAAAAACTGAAAAAAAAAGAAATTTTAGCAAAAACGATAAATTTTTAACGAGAAAATAATTTTTAACGAAGATGCTAAATCTTTAACCAAAAAAAATGAATTCTTAAAAAAAGACTTCTATTTTTACATAAGTAGTTGAATTTTACAACCAAAAAAGTGAAAAAATAACTAAAGTGTTTTGTTAAATTAATACGTTTACCTTAAATAGTTACATTTTCAACCAAAAGAATTATTAATTTTCTTTCAAAAAGACGAATTTTCAACTAAAAAGATAAATTTTCTACCAAAAATTGAATAGTTTAATTTTTAGAACGAAAAATAAATTCTCAAATAAAAAAAAAAATTTCAACTAAAAGGACGAACCGTCAACCAAACACAATAAATTTATAATAACAGTGTGTAATTTTCAAACAAGTAGCTAAATTTTGAAACCAAAAATATGAATTTTCAACTAAGAAGATTAATTTTCTCCAAAAAAAGACGAATTTTCATCTAGAAAAGATAAACCTTTAACCAAAAATTAAATAGTTCAATTATCAGATGAAAATCAATTTTCAATCGGAGATAAATTGGAATTTAGAATAATGGAATATTCAACGGAAATTGTTACTTTTTTAGGTAAAAAAATTATTTTTAAACTAAAGAAACAACGAATTTTCAACAAAATAGTTTAATTTTCAACCGAAGAGATGAATTTTAAACTAAAATCATTAATTTTTGACTGAAATAATTGAATTTTCTAACAAAATACTAAATTTTTATTAAAAATATGAATTTTCAACAAGACAGAGAAATTTAAAAAAACTAATTTTACAATAAAAGACGAATTTTCAGCAAAATACATGAGTTTTCAACAATAAAAGGTAAATTTTCAACCAAAAATAGAATAGTTGTGTTTTTAATTTAAAAAATAAATTTTTCAACTATAAAAACGAATCTTACTAAAATAGTTACATTTTAAACTGAAAAAAATAAATTTTTAATTAAAGAGAATTAATTTATTCTATAAAATACGAATTTTGAACAGAAAAAGATACATTGAAGAAAATTGAATAGTTAAATATTCGGTTAAAAAAATTATTTTTATTAACAAATAAAACAAATTTTTATCAGAATAGTATAATTAACAACCAGAGAGATGAATTTTCAATTAAAATTAAAAATCTTCAACAACAACTTACTGGAAGAGTTTAATTTTTAACTTAAAAGATGAATTTTTAAACAAAAAAGTTAATTCTCTACAAAAAAAGATACATTTTTAACTGAGAACGATCAATTTTCAACCAAAACTTTAATAGTTGAATTTTTATCTGAAGAATGAATTTTTAACTAAAATGATTAAATATTCAAGTAGATTCGGTAAATTTTTAGTTACAAAAATCATTTTCAAACCCCCAAAAGAAAAGAATTTTCAACAAAATTTTTACATTTTTAACAAAAAAAAAAAAGAATTTTCAACTAAAATGATGAATTTTCATCTTAGTGTAATTTTAAACCAGAAAAATAAATTTTAAAACTAGGCAATTAATTGTCTACCAAAAAAGACGAATTTTTAACCAGATAGTTGGATTTTCGACGAAAAATTAAATATTTAGATTAAGACATATTTTTAAAAAAAAGACAACGTTAAATTTTCAACCAGAAATAATTATAAACAAAACAGCTCAATTTTCAAGTGAAATAAATAAATTTAAAAAAATTAATTTTTGAACTGAAATTACTGATTTTTATTGAAATACTTGAATTTTCATTTTAAACCGATAAATTTTTACCTATAGTAATAAATTTTTAACCGTAATTTTACAAGTAAGAAGATAAACTTTTAACTGAAATGATGTATCTTCGATTGGAATAGTTCAATTTTCAACCAAAAACATGAATTTTCAAACAAGATTAATTTTTATTTTTAAAAAATAATTTTCAACTAAAACAGACAAATTATCCTCTAAAAACGATAAATATTTAACCAAAAATTGAGAACTTAAATTTTCAACTTAAAAAATTAATTTCCAACAAAATTTTATTCCAAACTAAAATAATTGAATACTCAATTGAAACAGTTTCATTTCAATTTAAAAAAATTATTTCAAACAACAGAAAACAATTTTCAAGTAGATAAGATTAACTTTTGTCCAAGTAGTTGAATTTTAGAACCAAAAAGATAAATTTTTTATAAAATGATGAAGGCTTAACTGGAATATTTAAATTTTATCCCAAAACAATGAGTTTTTAGCCAAGAAGATTAATTTTTGACCAAAAAGACGAATTTTGAACTAAAAAGGACCAATGATAAATAAAAAATATAAATAATGATCCAAAATTTAAGCAGTTAAATTTTTAGTTAAAAAATAAATTTACAACCTAAATAGAGGAATATTTAACGGAAATAGTTAAATTTTTAGTTAAAGAAATTATTTTGAACCGAAAAAGAAAATAGTTTCTAACCAAATAGTTTAATTTTTAACGAAAAAATGTATTGTTAATTATAAAAACCAATTTTTAACTAAAAATGAATGTTTAAACACGAAGATTAATTTTCTGCCAAAAAAGACGAATTTTCAACTTAAAAAGGTAGATTTTTGACCAAAATCTGAAGAGTTGAATTTCCAGTTTAAAAATTAATTTCTAGCTGAGTTGTTGAATTTTACAACACAAAAGATAAGTTTTTAATTAAAATCATGAAGGTTGAACTGTGATAGTTAAGTTTTCAACCAAAAAGATGAATTTTCAACCGATAAGATTAATTTTTTACCAAAAAATTGGATTTTCAACTAAAAATGACAATTTTTAATAAAAAAGATCAATATTAAACTAAAAATTGAATAGTTAAATTTTTTTTTAAACAGTCAATTTTCAACAACAGAAAATTAATTTGTAAATGAGAAGATTAATTTTCTACGAAAAAGACGAATTTTGAACTAAGGAAGGTGAATCTTCAACCAAAAACTGAATATTTGAATTTTCAGTTAAAAATGCATTTTCAGCTAAGACGATTAATTTTTTGTTTAAAAGATGAATTTTCCACTAAAAAGACAAATTTTCAATGGAAAAGATGAATATTTAACCGAAAATCGAATAGTTAAATTTTTAGTTAAAAAAATAAATTTTTAACCTGAATAAAGGAATATTTAACTGTAAGTTTTATTTCTAGTTGAAAAAATTATTTTACGCCAAAAAAAATTTTTTTAACGAAATATTTTATTTTCAGACAAAGAAATAAATTTCAAATTAAGCTGGAAAATCTTTGATCAACAAAAAAAATAATAATGTAATTTTGAAACAAGAAGATTAATTTTTGACGAAAAAAGACTTTAAAATTAATTTTTTAGGCGAAAAACTCATGCTTATTCCAGACTTTAACTACTTGCTTGAAAGTTGAACTGCTTTGTTAAAAATTAATTCTGTTAGTTATCGTTTCATCATTTTAGTTGATAATTCATCACCTTTGTAATTTGACATTAAAAGTTAAAATTTGAAAAAGGGTTTAACAGCCTATTAGGAAGTTAATAAGTCGTTTACCCCCCCCCCCCTCCCTTTACTATGCTCCTCCTCCCCTCACTTCAAATTTTAGTTTTACTCTCTACCCTGACTTCAACTTCTCTTTACTTGCCCTATTTCTTCAAAATTTCCTCTATCTCTCCTAACTTCTTATATGCTTTCCTCTTATTTTCCTTAGTTCCCATTCCCCTCTTGCCTGCCATTTCTTCCACTTCCCATGTTCACCAGATATTTCCTCCAGCTTCCCCAGCTTCTTATACCCTTTCTTTTTATCTCATTTTCCCTAGTTCCAATTCCCTAACTTTCTCTACGTTTCCTTTCTTTGTTTTCCACACTGTTCCTACTTCCACAATTTCCCCAATATTTCCTCTAACTTCCCAAACTTCCCATACCCTTTCTTTCCCTCTCATTTTCTCTAGTTCCTATTTTCTCATTTCGTCTACGCATTGTTGCCTCCAACCTGCCACTTCTCCTATTTTCCCTTTTTTTTTATATATTTCCTCTAGCTTCCCTAACTTCCTATACCCTTTCTTATTCTGCCTTTTTTCCTAGTTCCCATTTCCTGACTTTTCCTACATATCCTTCCCTCGTTTGCCCCACTTCTCCTACTTACCCTATTTTATCGATATTTCCTCTAACTTCTCTAACTTCCCATACCCTGTCTTTTCTTCTTATTTTCCCTAGTTGCCATCTCATTACTTACCTACGTATCTTTCCCTCTTTTCTGACACATCTTCTACTTCCTCTATTTTCGAGATATTTCCTCCAGCCTCCCTAACTTCGTATAACCTTTATTTTCCTCTTACTTTCCTTAGTTCCCATGTTCTCAATTTCCCATCGTATTCTTTCCTCGTTTTCCCCACTTCT
Organism: Amphibolips quercusostensackenii; assembly: GCA_032357855.1. Lineage (NCBI taxonomy): Eukaryota > Metazoa > Arthropoda > Insecta > Hymenoptera > Cynipidae > Amphibolips > Amphibolips quercusostensackenii. The sequence goes on along the minus strand of JAUELO010000272.1, from coordinate 1,673,216 downwards.
CCTATTTCCCCTATTTCCCCGATATTTCCTCTAAATCCTCTAACTTCCCATACCTTTTTTGTTCTTCCTTTTTCTAGTTTCCATTCCCTTACTGCCGCCACTATCGCTCCCTCTTTCCTGACACTACTTCTACTTTCCCTACATCGCAGATATTTCCTTTAGCTTCCCTAACTTCCTATACCCTTTCTTTTACTCTTATTTTCTCTAGTTCCCATTCCCTCACTTTCCTTACGTGTCCTCCCCTCGTTTCCACTACTTCTTCTACTTCCCCTACTTCCTCGATATTTCCTCGATATTTCCTCTAACTTCTCTAACTTCCCACACCTATTCTTTTCCTTTTATTTTACCTCGTTGCTATTCCCGTACGTCCTCTACGTATCCTCCCCTCGTTTCCACTGCTTCTTTTATTGCCCCTGTTTCCTAGATGTTTTCTTCAGCTTCCTTAACTTCTTATACCCTTTTTTTACATCTTATTTGTCTTAATTCCCATTTCCTCACTTCTTCTGCGTATTTTCCTATTATTCTCTTTATTTCTCCTACTTCCTCTATTGTTCTGACATTTCTTCTAACTTTTTTAACTTTCCATACTCTTTGTTCCCCTCTTATTTTCCCTGGCATCTATTTCCTAACGTCCTTTGCGTATACTCTCCGCATTTCCCCCACTTTTCCTACTTTCCCTCCCTTTATTCACATCACTTCCTTTTTAACTTTGTAAAACTCTTTTCTTCCTTTTAAACTTCTCCAAATCCTTTTTAACTCTTTTAACTCTTTCGAAATCTTCTAAATTGTTTTGAATTCCCAGATGTATATAAATTCTTTTTAATTCTTTGAATCATCTGGATTACCTGAATTCTTCTAAATTTTCTAAATCCCTATCAATATTTTGAAATGCTTGAAATTCACGGAATTTCCTAAACTTTCTATATTCCCTAAATTCGAGTAATTTCCTGAATTCTGCAGACTTGAAAATAACGCAAATCACATAGAAGAATTCAGAAGAAGTGAAGGAATAAATGGAATTCTAGGAATTCAGGAAATTCTAAGAATTCAGAAAATTCTAGAAATTCGGGGAATTGTGGGAATTCAGGGAATTCAGGAAATTCTAGAAATTCAGAAAATTCTACAAATTCAGGAAATTATAGGACTTCAGAAATTCTAGGAATTCAGGAAATTTAGAAAATTCATAAAATTCAGAGAATTCAAAAAATTCAGAAAACTTAGGAAATTTAAGGAATTCAGAAAATTCAGAGAACTTAGGGAATACAGAGAATTCGGAAAATTTAAAGAATTCAAGAGATTTAAAAAATTCAGACATTTGAGAAAATTCAAGGAATTTAGGTGATTCAAGGAATTTTAGTAATTCAGGGTATCCAGAATATACAAGAATTTCAGAAAATTTGAGAAATTCAGAGAATTCAGGGGATTCCGTATATTAAAGAAAATCAGGTTATTCGAATATTTTACGGAATTTAGAGAATTTCATTGATTTTAGAGCATTTAGGATATTCTGAAAAATTAAGGGGATTCAGAATATTCCAAGGACTTAAAGATTCTTAACACTCCAAGTGTGCCGGAAATTCAGAATATTTAAAGATGTCGGAAAATTCAGAAGAATCCAGGATTTCAGATAGATCTCAAAATTCACAGATATTCGGGAATTTAGAGATTCAGAGGGGATTCGGAATATTTAAGGAATTTCAGGAATTTAGGATATTTAAGAAATTTGTGATTACTGAAAATATCTAAGGAATTCCGTGAATCAAGCACATTTAAGAAATTCAGGAAATTGAGAATACTGAAGAAATTAAAGGATTTTAGGGGATTCAGAGAATCTTAGGGATTTTGAAATATTCAGGGAATTTGGAGAATATAGAGAATTAACGAAATTTAGAATTTTTTTAGGAATTCAGGGAATTCAAAGAATTTAAGAGAATTTAGAAACATTAAAGGAGTTTAAAGAATTTAAGGGATTTAAAAGCATTAAAGGAATTCAATAGAAATTCAGCAAATTCATGAAATTCAAAGAATTCAATGAACTCAGTCAATTCAAGGAATTGAGAGAATTCTAAGAATTCAGAAGATTCACATAATTTAAAGAATTTCAGGTATTGAGAATTTAAAAAAAATTAAGTATTACAAAAAATATTCAAGGAATTCAGGGAATCGAGAATATTGAAGAAATTTAAGGATTTTAGGAAATTCCGGGAATTTTAGGTAATTCAAAACATTTACGGAATTTGAGCAATTTAGAAAATTCAGAATATTTAAGGAATCCAGATTATTCATAGAATATTAGGGATTCAAGAGCATCAAAGGAATTTAATAGAAATTCAAATAAATAATGAAATTGAAATAGTTTAAATAACCAGGAAATTTGAGGAAATTAGGGAATTCAATGAATTAAAAGAATTTCAGGAATTAAGGAGATTTAAAGAATTCAAAGAAATCTTAAAATTTCAGAATTTCAAAATATTCAAGGATTTGAGAGACTTCAAGGAATTAAGAGAATTCTAAATATTCATGGAATTTAAGAATTTCAGGAAATTTAGCTAATTCAAAGGATTTTTGAGTACTATAGTGATTCAAAAAATGTAGAGAATTTAACGAATTTCTGAAATTGTGAATTATAAAAGAATTAAAAATATTTCAGAACTTCAGAAATTTCACAGACTTTGAGCAATTTAATTATTTTTACTAAAACTAATACCACATAAAAAACTAGGGGATCCATTAGAACTAATTTTTCGTCACAAAGGAGTTGCAAGAAAAATGAACCTCACTTGCTGACAAGGAATCCAAAACGATAAATGAGTTCTAAATGATACCTCAATTGGGGTTCTAAAGGATGCCAATTGTCATTAAGCCTATTTATAAAGAACCTATTTTTCGCTCTGCCCACTTTGACATTTTGTTTAATAAATGACATAAATTTTACCTTGAAGCACACGTGCAATTGAACTCTGATAAACATAACTTAATAAAGAAAGTTGAAGAATGAAATATTACTGCAATTAAGATTGATATAATGACTTAATAAATAAGATTTTCAGGTTATTAGCAAATTTGTCTACATAAGGGCGTATTCATACGCAAGAAACTTTTTGTCGGAGACATCGGCAGTGCTGCCAACGCGGGCCCTCTGCTCTACTGCGCATGCGTTGCATAAGGCGCTTTATTCTCTGACATTAGCGCGCCTATTTAAAATGTTGAAAAATACAATTTTTCATTTAATATTATCAAATAAAGTAATTATATTCTAACATTCTCAAGTTATACGTGAATGCTTCTTGATACATTTTGAGCATTAGGTAAGAAAATAAAATAAGTATTTAGTAAATAAAAAATATTATGTTATTCAATGTAATTTTTCAAAAAATTGTTACTAATTTATGCAATTAAAATAGTGTGTATTATAAAAAATAAATAAATGAATGTTATGACAGGTACAATTTTTATTATTTAATATTCATTTATCGAGAAATTGTAATTCAAACTTCGTAAAAGTTAAATATTAAATAGAAACAGATAAAAAATAGAGAAAATAAATAGAAATATGAAAAATAGAAATTGACTTTTTTCATTACCAGCATAAAAAGTAAATTCATTTTTAGTAATAAAGAATATACGTGTTTTGAATTGGATTTCATTCTTTTTTAAGATGCGAAAATTACAAAAATTTTTGAAGATTTTTAGGGGCGAATAAAATTCCAGAAAAATAAGATTCTTGAAACTGTTAAACTTCCGAGTTGGAAAATTTTTCATAAAATTACCAAAATTATCAAATTGATGAAATTTAAAAATTAAGAATTGGAAGTTATTATCAATTCAGGAATGCAAGTTGAAATTAAAAATAGAATATAAAGTAAAAATTATTTGAATGTTTCAATGAAAATAATGTTTAATACATTTTTATGTTGTGAACTGATTTATTTATTAAAAATTGATACTTTTCAAACTTACATTTTTTTTAAATGGTTCCAAAAGTTATTATTAAATAAAATTTTCAGAAATGAAAGTTTTAATTTAAAAAAATATATAATGTAAAAATTATTTAAAGGTTTTGATGGAACTTATAGTATTATGCTTTTTATTTTGTGAACTAATTAAATAATCATAAACTGATTACTTTTTTTTTCACTTAAATAACGTAAAGTTGAATTTTAATTATTTTCGAGTGAGTAACACATATTTATAATTCACTTTAAGTTTATGCAATTAAATATTGACTATAATTTGTATAATTAAATTTTATTGTTTATTTAAAAAACTGTCATGGAAATTATATAATTTTTCTAAAAGTTTGTGATGTTGTGAAATGATTATCTGAATTCAATTTTCAAAATTATATTCACATATGTTTCAATTTTTCTGTAATTAGTATCAAAGTTCATTAATAAATTAAATTTTTAGAATAAATATAATATAAACTAAAAAAAATATATATAATGTAAAAAGTTTTTGAACGCTTCAGATTTATCCTTCACAATATCTTTATTACCATTATGTATTTTTTTGAATGTTTGTAATGTTGTTAAATAAGTATCTGAATTCAATTTTCAAAATTATTTTTTATATATTTTATTTTATTTCCAAATTAGTTTTGAAGGTTATTATTGAATTAATTATATATAGGAATACAATTCCAGGTAAAAAATATATAAAGTAAAAATTATTAAAATGCTTTATTGAAAATAATTGTTTGATGCTTTTTATGCCGTGGACTGATGTATTAATTATTAAGATATTCTAATAAAACTTACATTTTTTTAAATAAGTTCAAAAGGATATTAATAAATCAAAATTTCAGAAATGAAAGTTTTTTTTTAATAATTTACTTTTCAAGCTGACTCAATAATTATTGACTGAATAATTTTTTTCAAAATACTAAATTAGAAAAAAATTTGAATTTTAATTGTTTTTAATGAAGTAAAATAAAAAGATTTTTTTGGTTTTTAGATCATGTTATTGGTCATTGGTCATTGTTCGTATGATAAGACTTTATTTTTTATTTAAAATGTTACAATTATATAATTATATCTGTTATAATTATAATATATCTGTTACCATAATATAATTTTTCAAAATGTTTGTGATGTTGTAAAATCAAAATCTGAAATTAAGTTAAAAAATTATGTGTACATATGTTTTAATTTTGTCAAAAATTATCATAAAAGTTCATTAATAATTCAAATTTTTTAAAATAAAATTTAAGTTTGAAAAAAGATATTGAAGAAAGTAAGGATCTTTGAATTTTCAAATGGAAATGATTGCTTACGGCTTTTAATGTTGTGAATTGATTAATTAATTACTGACTGAATAATTTTTTTCAACATTAAATTACATGAAGATTAAATTATTTTAATTTTGTTCTAATCGGTTTAAAAGTTTATCAATGAATTAATTGTTTAGATTATATATTTACATTTTTTTAAATATACAATGTAAAAATTATTTAAATGCTTTAGTGAAAATAATTGTTTGATGCTTTTCATGCTGTGAACTGATCAATTAATTACTAACATATTCTATAAAACATACATTTTCTGGAAACAGTTTAAAATCTTATTAATAAATCAAATTTTCATAAATGATAGTTGAAATTATAAAAAAATTCAAGTAAAAATTATTTGAATGTTATAATAAAAATTATACTCTAATGCTTCTTTTTTTGTAAAATGCTTAACTAATTATTAATTGTCTAATTTTTTTACAATACGGAATTAAAAAATAATTGAAATTAGGCTGTTTCAGATAAGTGCCATGTATTGATTATATAATTTAAGGTTATATGAATAAATATCGGATATAAATAATTTGAAGTACGTCATTTACCACCAACAACATTATTACAATTTACCACTATCTCAGACAAAAAACACCAACATTATATAAACATTATCAATTGGAATTAAGTAAGTTTTAAATTATTAATTGAATTTTTTTGTCCTTTTTCGAAGATTTAAAATTATCCCAAAGAATTTCATATACTATAAATCAGACATTATTTTTCTCTTGCGCTTATTTGTTTTTAAACTCTAAACAATTAAACAAACCAATTAAAAAAAATTAATGGAAAAAGCATCTCTGAACACTTATCAATCAAAGTAGCCTAATTCGGAATTAAAATCGACTCAACTACAGAAACAATCAATTAGGAAAGCCTCAAGTGCCAAACCTGGATTGCATGCCACAAAAAATGACAAGAGATTAACGAGAGAAGAATTAAGGACAAGGCTCGCGAGTCGGAAGGTGGTGCTAAGAAGTCACGGAGGGAAACCGTAAGGTAGCGGTTAATGAAGATATAACGAGTGGGTGGTGGGGGACACCCTCGTTTCAGACCTCGACGTACACCCTCTTCTACGAGCCACTTGGTTCGCGAACGCCCTGAATTTCCTCATCCTGAAATCCCTCCTTTGCCCCCATCCTCCATCGAGTATCCTCATCCCCGTTGGCGAAATTCTGTGGATTTCATTCCCCCAATTACACCTGGAAATTTGTCCCCGAAGACAGGAGGGGTGGGTCGCGCTGCGGTACCGTAAATACACTCCGCAAGACAAGCGAAGGGAAGCAAACCACCGGGGTTGATTTTCACGTGCACACATATATAAGCGCGAGAGCATTATATATCGATAAAAAAAAATTCGCGTTACCACTGGCTTAACCGTAGAAACTCTAGGAACGTGTACGAGAGACGGTTTCTGAATTCCGTCCAGTTGTACGGAAGAATTTATTGCACCTGAAGTACTGCAGAATTTAGAGATGAATTTTATTTTTAGATTTTGTTTCGGACTTTCGCCTAGAGAATATTTTAGGGTAAATAGGGGTTTTTAAATAGTGAATAAGGGATTTTTAGAGGACTTTTCTTTATTGATGTGACACCTAAGGCAGCGATTCCCAAAGTGTTACCAGCGGTAGGGAACCCTACCCCGGGTAGGGGGATGCCACCTCGGTTCGTGTAGATCGGTAGGCTTCGTGGCAGACTCCCCGCTGCGAGCAGATAAATGACTCTTTCATTGTTATGAGATCAAGACCTGTTACAATAACTTAAGTTTCAAAGAAATGGCTCGATTAAATTTTAATTAGTTGAATGAATTTCGTGATGTAATTTAAAAAAAATGGAAAAAAAGTTCACAAAAATCGGTTTATATCTTCACTAATAAAGGAGACATTTACAAATCTTTTAAATATATAATTGGGACCTCTTAGTGTGACAAAACTGCAATAACTCTTAAAGTTACTAATAGATTTTTGTCTATCTTTTTTCAATCTTCTCGTCATAATATAATACATCTAACATAGCCGATTAAAATTCAATTCAATAATATTTACCAAATTTTCATTGTTCTCAACCATCTCTGATTCTCCAACATTGGGAAGGATGCGCTGAAGGCTGTCCAGTGCCTCACTTGGGTTACGGTATTGCAGCGTTTCCCAAAGTGTTACCGCGGTAGGGTACTCTATCCCGGGTAGGGGGATGTGAGTTTGGTCCGAGTATATAGGTAGGCTTCGTAGCAGGCTCCCTGCTGCGAGCAGGTGAATGACCCTTTTATTGTTATGAGATCAAGACCTGTTACAATAACTCAAGTTTCAAAGAAATAGCTCAATTAAATTTGAATTAATTGAATGAATTTCGTGATGTAATTTAAAAAAATGGAATAAAAAAGTTTATGAAAATCGGCTTATATCTCTACTCATGAAGGAGACATTTACGGATCTTTGATCTCTTTTATCTTTTTTATCTCTCTTCAATCTTTTATCTCTCAGTGTAACAAAAGTGCAATAACTCTTGCAGTTACTAGTAGATTATTGTCTATCTTTTTTTTTAACTTTCCGTCATAATATAATACATCTAACACAGCCTTTTAAAATTCAATACAATAATATTTACTAAATTTTCATTTTTCTTAACCGTCTATAATTCTCTAACAATGGAAAGGATGCGCGGAAGGCTGTCCAGTGTCTCCCTTGGGTTACGGTATTGCAGCGATTTCCAAAGTATCCCGACTTGTTACAATAACTTCAATTTTAAAGAAATGGAGCAATTAAATTTCAATTAATTAAATGAATTTCGTGATGTTATTAAAAAAAAATGAAACAAAGTTCATGAAAATCGGTTAATATCTTCACTTATAAAGGAGAGATTTGCGGATCTTCTAAATATATAAATGGGACATCTCAATGTAACAAAAGTGCAATAACTCTTGAAGTTACTAATAGATTTTTGTATATCTTTTTTCAATCTTCTCGTCATAATCTAATACATCTAACACGCCCTATTAAAATTTGATTCAATAATATTTACTAAATTTTCATTTTTCTCAACCGTCTCTAATTCTCTGACAATGGGAAGGTCGCGCGGAAGGCTGTCCAGTGTCTCCCTTGTGTTACAGTATTGTGAAAAAATTTAAGGGTGGCGAACCTTCTGCTCTCCAGAAAGTACGAAAACATTTTGGGAAAAGCTGAACTAAAGGTTTATGATGACCACTGCTTCTGACGATATTACCACCATTTCGCACCTAATTTACCTTTCCTGAGAATCTTTATTTCATTCTCTTACCAGCTTCCTTTACCTTCCATTCCTCTTGTACATCCTTTTCATACGTGTTTTCATGTTTCCCAATCTGAATCTTGCTATTCGAGTCCATTCCCTCCCCATCCCTTTTCTCAATATTTTGCTTCTCCTTTTTTTTTATCATCTCACTTGTATACCATTTATTATATCTTAATTCCTTAATCATCTCCCATACTTCTATGCATTGTCTTTTCCTGTCCCTTTTCTCTAATGTATCATAGTATACTCCAAACCTCTTTCCTATGTCTCCAGTACTAATGAATCTCGTCAATCCTATCACCCTACCACTCCTTTTACCAACCTTCTTTAAACACTTTTTCCTTAACACACCTTCCTTTCCCTCCCTTATCTTCGCCTCAAACTTTTATGTCCTCTTTTCCGCTGTCGTACTTGATTTATCCCTTTTTGCTTCTCCTCTCATCATATATCCAGTCCTCCTCCAGTCTTGCACTAGCGTCTACCTTCTATCTTTCGTGAAAGCTTTTAATCTCTTTCCTTTCCTTCCATATACCTATCTCTGCTCCATAGCCTAATACCAGCAATACCAGCGTATCAAATAATCACATTATCTTTCTCCAATCTTCCTTAAACTTTGTCTTTTCTATTCCCTATTTAAGTTTTAATACTCCTACAACTTTTTTCCGTTCTCTTATATGAGATTTATGATCTCCAATTTTTGGCAAGGTATATCCCAAATATTTAAATTCCTTCACACTCCATTCAAGTATTTCTCCAATCCTGTAATTAAGTTAGCGATCCCTTTTTTATCCTTCACCATCAACACTATATAATCCGCGTATGATACTGTATATGTCTTTTCTTTTTTCATCCTAACTCCTTTCCACCCTTTTATTTTTATTTCTTCTTCTAAGTCTTATTCTAAATGATCCTTGTCTTACTCCTCTCACAAACTAGAAACTATCTTTTACCTGCTCTCCTACCTTTACCTTGTTTTTTGACTCTCTAAAAATTACCGATACCCTCTTTCTTGAACCTTCTCTTATCCCGTTTTTCATCATAATGTCTTCTATGTCGGCTCGGTCCAGTGTGTCAAAAGCGGCCTTTAAGTCCATGAACTTTATCTTACTTTCCTTAACCTCTTTGTTCAACCTTTTCGATAATATAGTTACATATACTTCATACAGTGATGGCATAAGCGTCACTCCTCTATAAATTTAACTTTACCCTCTTTGCCATTTGTTACTATGAGTACCACTACTTCTTCTTTCCATAACTCTCGTGACTTCATTTGCAATGTTACCTATGCAAGGTGCTTATCCATCTTTCATTATTCCTAACACCTTATATTTCCTCTCTTGTGATGTCCTTATCCTCGTTCTTTTCCCTACCATATTTTCCTCCTTTCCTAATCATCGTCCTTACCGCTTCTAGCAACTAATCAAAATTGTTTTTTGACTCTACCATCCTAATATCCTAGTTTGCTCTTTTCTTTCCTTCTCTCTCTCCTTCTCTCTATTTACTACTATCCGAACCTCTTCTTTCCTCCTAGCTTTCACCACCTCTTCTTCAAACCTTTTCCTCGTTTTTTTTTCAAAACGCGACTCAGTATACTCTCTCGCTCTCTTTTTTCTCCTTTATTTTTCTTAACTCTTTTTTTCTCTATTTTTCAAATTCCTTTCTCACTTCTTTCTTCTTCTTTTTGCGTTTCTCATCCTACCCACTTTTATTTTCTCCTTTACTAACTTCTTTTTTGCTTCTGCACTCTAATATTCTTTTTATTTTTCCTATAATTATTTCTATCTCCTCCTTTGCATTTTCAAGTCCATTTTGACATTCTTGAGCTTTTCTTTAAACTGTTATTTTTTTTTCACTGACTGAACCCCTTTTCCTGTTCTTCACACCTTTATTTCCATTTTATTTTTATTTTTTTCTTTCTCCAATGTCACTATTATGGGAAATGATCCGAATCTTTATATTCCTCAACCTCTAGTTTCTTGACCTTCTCTATTACATCGTTGTCCACCATCACATAATCCATTACCGTTACCCTTTTTCTTCCTGATCATGCATATTTCCCTTTCCCATCTCTATCTATCTTGCCGTTGAAGGTAAGCCACTCCACCTCAACCAAGCTCTTTAACAATTTTTCCCACTCCATTCAGCATCTTATTTTTCGATTTTCTTCCTCGCTCTTCTTTTTATTCCCTTTCTTTTCTATCTCCTGTTCTTGCATTAAAGTCTCGTCCTGTTATAATTTTGCCTCTTTTTCATTCTGATTTTCCTTCGGCCTCTTCTTAATTTTTTTCATCAGTTCTCTTATCTCCTTTGATTTCACCTGCATATCACTGTTCACACAAAACTCAAAATCCTTCACCTCTCTCTTCCCATCTGTACCCTAAAAAGCATATGAATTATAATAGACATATTTATTATTTATAACTCTCGAAATAATTAAACTATTTAAAACTTTTCGGGATTATTTTAAAAGTTACTCTCTACAGTATTTTTCTTGTTTTGCTTAACTTGTACAGCAGAGTTATATTGAAAAAATATATAAAACAAAAAAAAGTGTTTATAAAAGGAAAGAGAAAAAGGGGAAAAGGAAAAGCCAAAAATGGGAATGAGAAAAAGGGAAAAGGTAAAAGGGAAAAGGGGTAAGAGAAAAAGGGTAAGAGAAAAGGGGAAAGAGACAGTGAAAAAGCGAGAAGAGAAATAAGAGATGGGAAATGGGATAATAAAAATGGGAAATGGGGTAATAGAAATGGGAAATGTAGAAAAGGGAAAGAAGAAAGAGAAAAGAGGATACAGGAACAGTAAAAAGGGGGCAGGAAAAGGGTAAAAGGTAAAGAGATAGCAGAAAAGGGGTAAGGGGAAAAGACCCAAAAAAATCAAAAAAGGAAAAGAGGAAAGGGAAAATTGGAGAGAGAGAGAGAGAGAGAATGGGGAAGCGGAAATGAGAAAAGGGGAAAAGGGGAAAAGAAGAAATAAAAAAGGATAAATGAGAAAGAGAGTGAAAACGGGGAAAAAGAAAGGGAAAAAGAGGAAATTTGGACACGCACACACATTAAACCCAGAAGATTTTTTTCCTGAAATCTGCCCTAGGGTCAGAATGGGTGCAAAAAATTAAAAAAATTAAAAAAATATGTGTGCAGACATGAGTAGGATTAAATGAATTCAGAAATATTTAAGAAAATTGAAAAAAAAATCAAAAGAATTCAAAAATATCAGTAATAATTGTTAAGAATTTAGGGTGACTTTCAAATGTTATCAAACTAACTGTAATAAAAATTTGAAAATATTTAAAAAATTTTTAAACTTCACAAATTAAAATTTTATTAAGTCCCTTCGATTTTCTCATAGCCTTGGAAATCCCTTGAAAATTTTTAAATTCTTCGACAGTCTCTTGGAATATTTTTAAATAACCTAAAATATTTAAAATCCTATAAAATAACTTTTAATTATTGAAATCAATTACAAATTCGCAAAATCCTTTAATTCTTGTGAATAAATTCTTTCAGATCTGTTGTAAAAATACCCTAGAATCCTTTGAAATACCTTCAAATTAGAAAAAGTTATTGACATTTTTTCGGAATTTTTTGAAACACCCAAAAATATTTAAAATTTCCTGAATTATTTTAAAGTTCCTTGAAACTTTTGAAAGGTCTTAAAAAGTTCCTAAAATCTTAAGAAATTCCCTCAAATATTTAAAATCCACTAAAATTCCTTCAAATTACTAAAATATATTTATAATACCTTGAAATTCTCAAATTGCCGTAAAATATTAAAAATCCTTTGAAATGTTTTTCAATGATTGAAATCTAGAATTCTTTGAACTTTTTTCAAATACCCTAAAACATTTCAAATCCTTTGAAATCTTCTGAGATTCCATGAAATCTTTTAGAATTTTTTAAAACTTTTTGAAGATTTTAAAAATTTCTGGAATTTTTAAAAATACCCTAAAATCTTTAGAATCCTTTGGAATTCCCTCAAATTATTGAAGTCTCTTAAAAATTCCTTGTAATCTTTTCAAATACCCTGAAATATTCCAAATCGCTTAAAAATTCTAAAATTCCATTAAATTTTCTTCGAATTTTAAAAAATACCCTGAAAGCTTTAAAATCCTTTTAAATGCCTTTATATTACTGAAATCTTTTGGAATTTCTTGAAACCTTATAACGTTCTTCAAAATTCGTTGAAACTTTTAAACATACCCTTATATCTTTAAAATTCTTTGAAATGCCCAAAAATTATTAAAATATCTTTGAAATTCCTTGGAATCTTTTTGAATATCAAAAAATATTTTTAATTGCTCTTTAAAATTTCTTTACAGTTTTTAAAAATAGCTCAAAATCTTTCAAATTCTTTGGAATCCCTTCAAATGATTAAAATCCGTTTAAAATTACTTAAATTTTTCAAGAATACCTAGAAGCCTTTAAATATTTTCCAAATCCCTTGGAATTTTCAAAAATAACCTGAAATCATTAAAATCCTTTAGGATGCCTTTCAATTCTTAAATTTTGTTTGAAATTCATGGAATATTTTCAAATACAATGAAAATATTTGAAATTCTTTGAAATATTTTGAAATTCCATAGAATTTTTTGGAATTCCTTGAGATGTCTTAAAGTTCTTTAAAATTCCTTGGAATTTTTAAAAATACCCCAAAACATTTCAAATCCTTTTGAATCTTTGGAAATTCCAGGAGTTCTTTTGGAATCTCTTGAAACTTTCTAAAGATTTTAAAAATTCCTTAAAATTTTTTAAAATATCCTGAAATATTTAAAATCCTTTAGAATAACTTCAAATTATTAAAATCTCTTCCTTTTTCTTGGAATCCTTTAGAATACCCTAGATTATTTAAAGTTCCTTGAATTCTTTTAAAACTCTATTAAATTTTTCGGAATATCTTGAAAGTTTTTGAAGCTCCTTGAAATTCTTGAAATTTGTAAGTATACCCCAAAACATTTCAGAACCTTTGGGATCTTTTTCAATTACAGGAGTTCTTTTGGAATCCCCTGGAACTCTTTAAAGCTTTTTAAAATATCTTCGAATTTCTAAAAATACCCTCAAATCGTTAAAATCGTTTATAATGCTTTTAAATGACTACAATCTGTTTGAAATTCCTTGGAATCTTTCGGAATTACTAAAAACTCTTTAAAGCTTTTTGAAATTTCTTGGAATTTTTAAAAATGCCCTAAAATCTTAAAAATCATTTAAAGTGCCTTTAAAGTATTGAAATCTGTTTAAAATTGCTTGGAATCTTTTCAAATACCTTAAAATATTTTAAATCGATTGAAAAATTCTAAAGTTCTATACATTTTTTGCGGATACTTGAATCTTTTTAAAGCACTTTAGAATTTCTCTGAGATTTTTAAAAATACCCTAACAACTTTCACATCTTTTTAAATGCATTCGAATTATTTAAATTTGAAATTCCCTGGAGTCTTTTCGATACCCTAAAATATTTTAAATCGTTTAAAATAGTTTGATATTCTATGAAATCTTTTAGAATCCCCTTAAGATTTTCAAAGTTTTTTAAAATTCCTTGGGATTTTTAAAAATACCCTTAAATCTTAAAAATCCTTTGAAATGCTTTCAAATTATTGGAAGCTGTTTGAAATTCTTTGAAATCGTTTTCAATATCCTTAAACATGGTAAGTTTTTTGAATGATTAAAAATACCCTAAAAATTTCAAATTTCTTTAGAATGATCTTAAATGGTTAAAATCTCTTTAAAACTCCTTGGAATCTCTTTAAATACCTGAAAGTATTTTAAATCGCTTAAAATATTCTAAAATTCCATAAAATCATTTAGGATCCTTGAAACTTTTTAAAGCTCTTTGAAATTTCTCTGAAATTATTTAAAATACCCTAAAAACTTTAAAATCTTTTGAAATGCCTTTAAATTATTGAAAGTGGAAATTCCCTGGAATCTTTTCTATACCCTAAAACATTTGAAATCATTCAAAATATTTTGAAATTCCATGAAAACTTTTGGAATCTCTTCAGACTTAAATCTTGAGACTAAAATCTTCAAAATCCTTTGAAATGCCTTTAAATTATTGGAATCTGTTTGAAATTCTTCGGAATCTTTCCAAACTCCCTAAAACATTGTGAATCCTTTCGAATTTTCTAATATTCCCTCAAATCTTTTGTAATCCTTTAAAACATTTAAAAAATTTGAATTCTTTGGAATTTTCAAAAATACCGTAAAACCTTTCAAACTCTTTGGAATGCCTTTAAATTATTGAAATCTGTTTGAAATTCTTTGGAATATTTTCTATATCCTATAATATTTAAAATCATTTGAAATATTTTGAAATTCCATGAAATTCTTTGGAATCCTTTGAAACTTATTAAAATCTGTAAAATCCCTTCGAATTTTAAAAATACCCTAAAATCTTTTAAATCATTTAAATGACTTCAAATTACTGGAATCGGTTCGAAATCATTTGAAATTCTTTCAAATACTCTGAAACATTTTAAATCTTTTAAAATCTTTTAAAATTCTATGAAATCTTTTGAAATGCCTTGAAATATTTTAAAAGTATTTAAAATACCTTTGGATTTTTAAAAATACCCTTGAATCTTTTAAATCCTTCGGAGTGCCTTCAAATTATTGAAATATGTTTGGAATTCGTTGGAGTCTTTTCAATACCCTAAAATATTTGAAATCGTCTAAAATATTTTGAAATTTCATGAAATTCTTTGCAATCCCTTAAAACTTTTCAAAGGTCTTTAAAATTCCTTGGAATATTAAAAAATGCCGTAAAATCTTCAAAATCTTTTTCAATGCCTTTGAATGATTAAAATCTGTTTTAAATTCTTTGGTATATTTTCAAATTCCAAAAAAAATATTTTAAATTGCTTAAAATATTTTAAAATTCTATTAAATATTTTGGAATCCTTAAAACTTTTTCAAGCTCTTTAAAATTTTGTTTAGAATTTTTAAAAATACCACAAAATCTTTACAATTCCTTGGAATGCCTTTAAATTATTGAAATCCGTTTGAAATTCTTTTAAATTTTTAGGCGTCCCTAGAAACCTTTAAAGCTCTTTAAAATTCCTTAGAATTTTCAAAAATAACCTGAACTTTTTAAAATCCTTTAGAATGCATTTAAATTACTGAATTCTGTTTGAAATATCTTGGAATTTTTTCAAATACAATGAACTATTTTAAATCCTTTTAAAATTCTTGAAATTCCATGCAATTTTTTGAAATTCCTTGAGACGTTTTAAAGTTCTTCAAAAATCCTTGAAATTTTAAAAAATACCCCAAAACATTCCAAATCCTTTGAAATCTTTTGAAATTCCAGGAGTTCTTTTGGAATCCCTTGAAACTTTTTCAAGATTTCAAACATTCCTTGAAATTTTCAAAAATATCCTAACATCTTTGAAAATATCCTAAATTATTTAAAATCCTTTAAATTTTTTTTTAAATTCCAGGAATTCTTTTCGAATTCCTTAAAACTTGTTAAAGCTTTTTGAAATTCCTTGAAATATTTTCAATACTGTCATATATTCTAAATACCTTGAAATGTTTGAAAATTCCATGATTAATTTTGAAATACCTAAACAAATTTTAAAGCTTCTTAGAATGCCTCCGAAATTTTAAAAATACTTTAAAATCTTTTGGAATTCCTTTAAGTTATTGAATTCTAGTTAAAATTTCTTGGAATCTTTTTAAATATCCTAAAGTATTTTAAATCCTTTAAAAGATTTTGAAATTTCATGAAATATTTCAAATTTCCTTTAAACTTTTTAAAGCTCTTTAAAATTCTTTGGAATATTCAAAATACCCAAAAATAATCAAAAATTTTTGAAATCCCTTTAAATTATTAGAATCTGTTTGAAATTTCCGGAATATTTTTATATACCCTAAGATATTTTGAATTTTTGAATTTTTATTTAAATCCAGGAAATTTTTTCGAATTTCTGTAAAGTTTTTAAAGCTTCTTAAAATTCTTTGAAATTTTTAAAAATAGCCCAAAAAATTTCAAATCCCCTGGGATGTTTTTAAATTCCAGGAGATCTTCTGGAATCCCTTGGAACTATTTTAAGCTTTTTAAAATTTCTTAAAATTTTTAAAAATATCCTAAAATTTCAAAAACCGTCAGAGTGGATTTAAATGACTGAAGTGTGTTCAAAATTCATTTGAATCTTTTGGAATCATTAAAAAGTTTATAAAGCTCTTTGAAATTTCATGAAATTTGAAAAAAAAACCTGAAATCTTTAAAATCCTTAGAGTGCCTTTAAAGTATTAAAATAGTTTTGAAATTCCTTGGAATCTTTGGGAATTCCTGAAATTTTTTAAAGCTCCTTGAAATTCCTTTAATTTTTTAAAAATACCATAAAATCTTTAAAATCCTTTAGAAAGACTTCAGATTATTAAAATCTGTTCTAAATTTCTTGGAATATTCCAAATACAATAAAATATTAAAAATCCTTTGAAATCTTATTAAATTCCATTAAAATCTTTTGAAGTCCCTTAAAACTTTTGAAAGCTTTTTGAAATTGTTGAGATTTTGAAAAATACTCCAAAAATTTCAAAACGTTGGGAATATTTTTGAATTCCATAAGTTTTTTTTTACTTACTTATAATATTTTAAAGCTTTTGGAAATTTCTTAAAATTTTCAAAAATACCCTGAAATCTTCGAAATCGTCTAGAAAACCTTTAAAGTATTGAAATCTGTTTGAAATTCCTTGGAATCTTTCGGAATCCCTAGGAACTTTTTTAAACACCTTCAAATTTCTTTTAATTTTTTAAAATACTATAAAATTTCTAAAATACTTTACAAAGCCTAGAAATTATTAAAATCTGTTATAAATTCCTTGAAGTATTTTCAAATACAATAAAATATTCAAAATCCTTTAAAATCTTTTAAAATTCCGTAAAATCTTTTAGAATCCCTTAAAACTTTTTAATGCTCTTTAAATTTCCTTGAAATTTTTAAAAATACCCCGAAAATTTCAAAACCTTAGGAATCTTTTTAAATTCCAGGATTTATTTTTTAATACCTTGGAATATTTAAAAGCTTTTTCAAATTCCTTGGAATTTTTTAGAATACCTTGAAAGTTTTTAAAGCTTCTTGAAATTCTTGGAATCTTGGAGTATACCCCAAAACATTTCAAATCCTTTGGAATCTTTCTGAAATCCAGGAGTTCTTGTAGAATCCCTTGGAACTTTTTAAAGATTCTCAAAATTTCTTGGAATTTTTAAGAATACCTTAGAATCTTTAAAACCGTTAGAGTGCTTTTAAGTGATTAAAATCTGTTTGAAATTAATTTGAACCTTTGGAATTTCTAGAAAATCTTTATTAATTCCATAAAATCTTTTAGAATCCCTTAAAACTGTTTAAGCTTTTCGAAACCCCTTGGAATTTTTAAAAATACCCTGAAAATTTCAAATCTTCGGAATCTTTTGAAATTTCAGGACTTCTTTTGGAATCCCTTGAAACTTTTAAAGGATTTTTAAAATTCCTTACAATTTTTTTAAATATCCTAAAATCTTTAAAAATACCCTTAAATCTTAAAAATCCTTTGGAAAGGCTTTCAATTATTAAAATCTGTTTTAACTTTCTTGGAATCTTTTATATACTCTAAAATATTCCAAACACTTTGAAATCTTGAGCAATTCCATGATATATTCTGTAATATCTTAACGGTTTTGAAAACTTTTAAAATTCCTTCGTATTTTGAAAAATACCCTAAAATCTATTGAAATACCTTCAGGTTATTGAAATGTGGTTCAAAATCCTCGGAATCTTTTTAAATATCCTAAAGTATTTCAAATCCTTAAAAAGATTTTTAAATTCCATGAAATATTTTAGAATACCTTAAAACTTTTTAAAACTCTTTAAAATTTCTTCAAATTTTTAAAAATACCCAAAAATGCTTTAAATTTTTTGGAATGCCTTCAAATTATTGAAATCTTGTTGAAATTTCTTGGAATATTTTTAAATACCCTAAAATATTTTAAATTATATGAATTTTTGTGAAATTCTATGAAAACTTTCGAAATCTTTAAAACTTTATAAAGCGCTTTGAAACCTCTTGGAATTTTAAAAATGTCCTTAAATCTGTAAAAATACATAAAATTTTTTTTAATTCCTTGGAATGACCTCAAATTATTAAAATCTGTCTGAAATTCCTTGGAATTTTTTCAAACACCTAAAAAATATTTTAAATCTTTTGAAATCTTTTATAATTTTTTTAAATTCAGTGGCATCTTTTGGAGTCCCTTGAAACTTTCTAAAGATCTTTACATTTTTTAGAATTTTTAAAAATAGCCTAAGATCTTTAAAATCCCTTGGAATGCTTTCAAATTACTAAAATCTGTCCAAAGTTCCTGTCAATGTTTTCAATAGCCAAAAATATTTAAAATTGTTTAAAATATTTTAAAACCGTTAGAATATTTCTTAAACTCTTGAAAATCGTTAAGAATTTTTTTAAATATCTGAAATCTTACAAATCGTTTTAAATCACTTGAAGATTGAAATTTGTTAATAATTAGAGGAATCTTTTAAAATATCATAAAATATTTTTGAGGAATTCAAGAAAATTTAGGAATAGGTGTTCACTAGAGTGTCCAAAAAAATGCATGGCAAATTTTTTTTTATAATATAGGGCAACAATGCCCCCCCCCCTCCGGTTGATTCCAAAATCGGAAAAACAAATTCATCAAATCGGCATTTTGAGCACTTTATTTTATTTTTTTTTTCAAACTCAAATTTACTTTAAATGGTCTAGTGTATGATTTCTTAACGTTTGTTAATAAATTTTTAATTATTTAAACTTTCGTTTGTTTAAATAATTTTTTTCTAAAATAGGTCATCTTTAAGGGAGGATGATTAATAATATTAGTTTAGTAGAATATTTATTACCATTAGATAATAAATTTTAAATTATTCAAAGAAACGGAATATGTTTAAATAGTTTTTTTTTGCAAATATTTTTTTATCACATATTATTTCTATTTGTTTAGTCGAATATTGATTAAGATTGGTTGAATAATTTTTAATTGCTTAAACGAATTCCATTTGCTTAAAAAATTTGTGTTTTTCCAAAAATTCGTCGAACTGGCAGTTTATAATTATTCTATGTTTCTGTTAAGAAGATAATTAATTGTTGAAACAATTCAGAAATAAAAAAAATTATTGTTTTTAACAATTAGAAGTTTTCATAATGATATTAGGAGAGAAAAATTTACAAATTTTGTAGAGAAGCTATTGTTTAGACAAATCAAACGTTGGTAAAAATGAATAATCATTTATAGTTAAACAATTGGAATATATTTAAAAATTAATTAATGTCACTTAATAATAATAAGCTGCCAGTTTGACGAATTTTTGGAAAAAACATTTTATAAATTGTGTATGTTTAAATAGTTTAAAATTATTCAAGCAATGTTGATAATTATTTTACTAGAACAGAAGAAATAATTAGTAGTAAAAAAAAATAATAAAGTGCTCAAAAGGTCGATTTCACGAAGAACTGACATTTTTGGTTTTAATTTTCCCAAGCCCTGAAAAATTATTTCAAGATCTCAAAAAAGCGATTTTCTCCAATGAAATTTACATGGGAAACTTCGTTCAAAACCGGTGCCTGTTGAAATAAAAAATATAAAAAAAAATTTATTTTTTTCGGATTTCGTATCAAATTGTGATTCAAAATTTCTATAAAAAAAGTGTTTTTGGGCCACCCTAGTGTTCACCTGAATTCAATAGTCGTAAGCCCATCGGTAAATTTATTTAAGGAAAACGTAATGTCAGAAATTAAAAAAAAAATTGCGAAAATCAGGACATTTTTGTAAGAAGAATCTAAAGTAATTCTCGAAAATAATCAGAGATGCCACAAAGTTACTTTAAGTTACTTTTTAAAATAAAAAGATCACTTTAAATTTCTTCTAACAACAATCCCATAACTTTCGCAATTTTTTTTTGAATTAAAAAAAAAAATTTTTTTTGTCTTTCTCTGACAAAAAAATTGCCTGATTTTTTCCTGATTTTTATGTTTTTCCTGACCTGCGGTCACTCTAAATTTATGAAACATTTAGTGAAAATTCTTCAAATAGGGAACCGGGTAGAGCAACAGTATATCATTAATAACGAATCGAAATATGGCGCCTACCCCGAAAGGAAAATGGCTCAATAGTATAATAATAATAATAATAATAATACAAGACTTTCGTTCAGTAATTGCAATAATTTCGATTTCAATGGTTCAAGCGGGCAAGATTCAGAAAATCCGAAAATTTTCGGTCATTTCCAGATCAATTATTTTTACTATTTTAACACATTTATTCACTAAAAGCATGTATATGTATATATGTTATCATGCATGTATATGCATGTATGTATATATGTGCATGTATGTAGATGTATATGTATACACACCAGAGCCTTGGTTTAGGAACAGTTTCGGGGGTCGCCTGCAAATAGCTTTGATCCTAAATCGGGGTAATCAAACGTAAACAGTCAAGGCCGTAAAACCATTTCTGTTGGATTTTTTTTAAGTAAAGTGACGATGAATTTTTCACAAAAAATGATTATTTAGGATTTTCGTGCGTCTTTACCTAAAATTTGCAAAGAAATGCATTTCTGATAAAGTGCTTCAATTTTTCAATAAGTAGTTAAATTTTGGGCCAGAACCAAGATTTATC
>JAUELO010000272.1:1583670-1597809 GCA_032357855.1 Amphibolips quercusostensackenii | reverse complement strand
TAAAAGTTTTTTGGACTTTCGGTTCGGTAAAGATTAGAGTTGGACGCGTGCGAGGTGCCAGGAAGTGTATGAACTGAATTTTGAGGTAAAAGTGGATTAAAGTGCAGGGTTTGAGGTGATAAGGAGAGGAATGTGACGTGGGTGCTGTGGAGGTGGATGTAAGGAGAGTTTTGAGCTGGGAAGGTGAAAATCGGCAGAGGGAAAAAGTGGCACGTGGAAAGAGAGGTTATGTGCTAACTGGAAAGTCGAGAAGCAAGGTAGGAAGTGATAGCGCCTCCTAGTAGAAAAAGTGAAAAGTAGTGGAGTGGCGCGAAATTTTGAAACATGAAAATGAGTAGAAGAACACTGTGCACCTGGACTGTGAGCAAAAGGGAGAAGGCAGAAAAAGTAAAAGGAGAGAGAAACGGGAGCGAAGGACGCAGCAGATGTGAAGGAAGAAGGTAAGAACCAGGTGGTGGAAGATGAGGAGGAAATAAAAGAAACCTGGATAGTGATAGAGCTCATGAAAAAACAGCAGGAGAAATATTCGGAGGACTGTAGACGAGCCTGGGAAGTAGAAAAGGGACAATGGAGAGCGGGGAGGGAACTTGACAGGAAGAAACTTGAAGAGGCGTTACAGAGTTTGGAGGAAAAAGTTGGGCAGTTGGAAATGAAAAAATAAATATCTGTGAGAGTAAAAGAGATTAAGGTGTCAATCTGCCAAACGGAAGAAGAGGATAGGACGTAGTGGGACCCGCCAAGGAAACTGACAAAGGAAGAGTGGGAGGTAAAAAGCGAAAAGAGAGCATAAAGGAGAAGGAACGTAAGAGTTCTGGAAATAAGCAAGGGAGAAGATGATCTGATTAATGTTCTGGGGTGCCTGGCAGTGTACACGAAAGTAGTAGCAAAAATATCAGGCTCGCGATAAACGTTAAAGAACTGGCCCTGCAGTTAAAGACATGGGAAAACAGAAAGGAACTGTTGAGAGCGAAAGGAAACTTAAAAAGCTCGGGCTTGAGGCTGGAAGAGGATGTGACGGAGAGGGAAGAGGAGGCACAGGAGTGTTTGAAAAAGGAGAAAAGAAGAATGGAGATGGAGATGATCGAGGTCCAGTTAGGGCATATAAAAGCGAAGGTGGAAGAAACTCTTTGGCAGTGGGACGAGTTAGCAGGAAAAATGGTAGTTACGTGTATTATGGAGAAGAAGACGGACGGAGAGAAGGAGATGAAGAAGGACCAAAAGGTGGGCCAAAGAGAAGAAAGGGCATAAGTGAAGAAGAAAGACGTGAAGTGATGGAGGGAGAAGAGAGAAAGGGCTGCTGAGAAGTTATGTGATGGGAAAAAGTGTAGAAAGGTATAATAAGAAGACATGCTATGGAGTTATGTTATGTTCTATGTGAGAGTTGAGTGGACATTGTAATAAGGGAGTGAGGTGTTAGTATAAAGATTACTGTTAAAATGTTATAAAGTCAGATGGCAAAAGAATGTAAGGGCTTGGGGTTTCTGTTTCGTTAGGGTAGAGAAGCAAGACACCAATACGAAATTTATGAGCAATGCATCAAATTATAATGAGAAATCATTAAAATATATGATATGAATTATTAATATATGATTTGAATTATTAATATATAATTTAAATTATTAATATAAATTTAAACTCATTTTACAAAAAAAAATTAAATTATATTTACATATAATTTTCAAAACCCAAATTTAGTGACTCATTTCACAACATCAGATATATTTGAAAAATTACATAAGTGGAATAGGGCTATTTTAGATATAAATAATCTTTTATTATGCAAATTATATCCAACATTCGATTATTTAAAATGTAAGTATTTAATCAATTTGTTACTTAATTTTACAAAAAACTAAATTATAATCTTTATTTAATTTAATATTGTAATAAAATTATCAGTTCATAATTAATTAATTATTTCGCAAAATAAGAAGCATTAAACTATAATGTTCATTAAAACATTCATATAACTTTTACCTAATACTTTTTCCTGATTTGAACTTTCATTTATGAAAATTGGATTTATTGATAACCTTTTAAACTTGTTCAAGAAAAAATAGCTTTTAATAGAATCAGTTAATAATTGAATAATCCGTTCACGACATAACAAAAATCAAACTATTATTTTCATCGAAATATTTTAATAATTTGTAATTTATATATGTATTTTTTTAACTTTCATTTATAAATATTGAATTCATTAAGCTTTTTGAATTATTCCATGAAATTTGAGTTTTAATAGAATAAATTAATAATAATATAACGATAATAATTATTAATAATAAAATAATGTTTAGCATCAATTTTATTAAAACATACAAATAATTTTCAATTTATACATATTTTTTAAATTTAAAATTGCACTTCTGAAAATTTTAATTCAAAATATCAATAACATTTTATACTAGTTAAAAAAAAATTAATCATAATATTTAGATATAATTTTCAAAATTAAATTCAGATATTCATTTAAGCATTAATGTATAAATTAAATAATTGAAATAACTTTTACTTTGCCTTTTTTTTTAAATTTTCACCTACATTTCTAGAAGAAACAAACTATTATTTTCATTAAAACATTCAAATAATTTGTGCTTAAATTTTTTTTTTAATTTTAACTTTCATTTATAATTATTTCATTCATTGATAAGATCTTTGAATCATTCCGGAAAATTCAAGTTTTAAAAGAATGAATTAATAATAATATAATGATAATGAATATTAATAATCAAATAATGTTTAACATTATTTTTATTGAAACATTCAAATAATTTTCAATTTACATATTTGAAAAAATTAAAAATTGCATTTCTGAAAATTTAAGTAATTAATTAACCTTTTATACTAATTCTCCAAAAAATGAAATATATGTCTATATAATTTTAAAATTTTAATTCAGATAATCATTTCGCAACATCGCAAACATTTAAAAAAATTATTTAATTGTAATTAAATATTGAATTACATAAGCCTAAAGTAGATAATAAATTAATGTTACTCAAGAGAAAACAATTAAAACTAAATCTTTATGTAACTTAATATTTGCTAAAAAAAGTATCAGCCATTAATTAAATAATCAGTTAAGAACATAAATAGCATCAAATAATTATCTTTACTGAAGCATTTAAATGATTTTTACTTTATAGTTTTCTGGAAATTTGAATTATTAATAACCTTTTAAACTAATTCCAGAAAAAAATTAAAACATGGACGTATAATATTAAAAAGATAATTAATTTATTTCACAACATCAGAAACAGTTGAAAAATTATGTAACTGGAACAGGTGTATTTTAAATCTGAATAAACTTTTATTATATAAATTATAGCTAATATTCAATACCATAACCTTAAAATAAATAATTAATTTATGTAAACCGATAAAGAAAATTTAAAATTCAATCTTTATATAAATTAGTACTGTAAAAAAACAATTTAGTCAACAATCAATCAATCAGTTTACAACATGAAAAGCATTAAACAAATGTGTTTATTAAAACAATCAAATATTTTTTACTGAATATTTTTTTACATTTTTACAGCTATGAAAATTAAATTCAGATACTGATTGCACAAGAGTGGAAACATTTTATAAAATATTATAAATGTAATAGAGATATTTTAAATAAAAAAATGAACTTTCATTAGGCAATTAATAGCCAATATTCAATTACAGAATCTGAAGGTGAATAATCGATTTATGTTTACCAGAAAAAGCATTAAAAAATTCTTTTTATTGAAATACTCAAATAATTTTTACATTATATTTTTTTCTTGATTTCAAATTGCTTTTGATCAATTCAATTGATTAATGAACCTTAAAAATAATTTCAAAAAAATTAACATGTACATATTAATCAATCATTTCACAACATAAAAAGCAATATACAGTTATTTTCATTCAAACATTTGAAAAAATTTTTTATTATATTTCTCTAAAAAGCTAAATTAATTATAAAATTTTTAATTAATTTCCTAAAAAAGTAAAATGTACGTACTGAATATAATTTTCAAATGAGAATTTAGATAGTTATTTCACAACATCACAAAAATGCACCAAAATTATATAATTTACATAGAGGCATTTTAAACATAAACAATTTCTCATTATACAAATTACAGCTAATATTTAATTGCACAACCTTAAAGTAAATAATCAGTTTCTGTTCTTAATTTAAAAAAAGAAATTTAATCTTCATGTAATTAAATATCGTGAGCTACCTGTTTACGGTTCCCCCACCATGCGGCTTTCCCTCACTCAGCAGAACTGCTGTCGCCGAGCCTGGTCAGCGGGAGTCCTTTATACCTAATAAGGACTAAAATACGGAATATAACATTTTTTTAAATTCAGGACTCGGTAGTTCAAAAATATCATATTCGACATCTGTAAATTATAACAATACCAAGAATATGTTATTTGACTTAAAAAGTTAAAAATTATTATTATATAATTATAATTTCCACATTTCCCATATTATATCTGTAAATAACAAAATGCTAAATTACTAAAAATGTTATATTCAGCATTTTAGTCCTCATCTTCATTATGTACAAAGGACTCTCGCTGACCAGGCTCAGGGGCAGCAGTTCGGCTGAGTGAGGAAAAGCCGCATAGTGGGGGAACCGTACGCAGGTAGTTAGGACAAAATTGACCATTGCCCTAAATTTTTACATGTATAAGTCTTACCATATTTTAAATAGTAATTTGAAATTTTTTAATTATTTATTTATTCTAAACGAAAAATTACTTTTCTACCATAAAAGATGACTTTTTAGCAATATACTTAAATTTTCGACAAAATAGTTGAATTTCCATTTTAAAAAGATGAATTCTTTACAAAAAAGTGTAATAGTTTATATATGAATAAAAAAGATAAAATTCCATTTTTGAAAATTAATTGTAAAACCAGAAAGGCGAATTTTCAAGAAATAAAAATTTTTTGGTCATAAAAGAAAGAAAAAGTTATTCTAAATTGTTGAACTATTAAGCCAAAATACAAATTTTTTGTACAAAAATTAATTTCTCAGCACGAAATTTAATTTTCAACAAAATAGTTAAATTTTTAACTGGAGAGATAAACCTTTATTAAAAACAAATTAACAAAGTAGTTGAACTTTTACTTACGTAGTTGATTTTTCAATTAAAAATGATCGATATTTAACAAAATAGCTCAAATTTCAAACCAAAAAATAAATTTCAACTAAAAATATAAATCTTCAGCAAAAAAATTTTCTCTTAACAAAGTTGCTAAAACTAAATTTATAAACAAAATAGGTGAATCCTCATCAAGGAAGTTTAATTTTCAATCAAATAACAATTAAATTTTTATCTAAGAAAGATCAACTTGCTTCTAAAATAAATTAATCTTTAAATTAAAAAAAATAGTTGATTTTTTATCCGAAAAAGATTTTAGATTTTTAAATGTGAGTATTTCATTCTTGGTTAAAAAGTTATATTTTTAATTTAAAATTATTCTTTTCTAGTTGAAAATCCCACTATCTATTTAAAAATATGAAAAGTAGTTAAATAGTTATATTTTTTTCCCAGAAAGATTTTAGTTCGACTTCTGAACATCAAAATATGTTCAAAGTACGTGTAACGTGCAACGATTTTTCTATGCTGTTTTACATGGAATATAATTTTTTTTTAATTTATCATTTTTTTGTTCAAAATTCAATTTCTTTGTATTAGAAAGTCAATTTTTTTGGATTAAAAATTCGACTTTTTTGTGAAAAATTTACTTGTCTAAATTAACAATTATTGTTTATTAATGAAAATTAAACTATTGCATTTTAGTTAAAAAGTAATTTTTTTGGACTGAGAATGTAATTATTCAGTCAAAAATTAGTCTTTTTGGTAGAAAATTATCTTCTTGGTTCAAAATTCAACTATTTAGTTAAAAACTCTCTTATTTTGTGGTTTCTTTTTGGATAAAGATTTAATATTTTAGTAAAAAATTTATCTATTTGGTTGAAAATTAAACTACTTTGTTGAAACTTTCCTCTTTTGTGGTAAAAATTATTATTTTTTTCAACTGAAAATTCAACGATTTGGTTAAAAATGAACTTTTTTGTTAGAATTTAATATTTTTGGATTGAAAATTCAACTGTTTTGTGAAACATTTTTTTTCTTTAGTGAAAATCACTTTTTTAAAATTAAAATTCAACTATTGAATTTTTCGTAGAACACAAATTTTTTATTTAAATAGTTTTTTATAGTTCTTTAAAATTTTATGCTATATTTTATAATTTTTATATACTTTCATTTTAATTTTTTACAAATTTTTTAGTTTAGAAATTCTACTATTTGATAAAAAATTTACGAATTTTTTTAATAATTCTTTTTTTTTTTTTTTTTTTTTTTTGAAAGATTCATAATTCTAGTTGGAAATTCATTTATTTGGTTGAAAATTAAACTACTGTGTTGTAACACACCTCTTTTATGGTAAAAATTAAAATTTTCAATTAAAATTCAACTATTTGGTTGAAAATGAATTTTTTTGTTGAAATTTTATATTTTCGAGTTTAAAATTGAAGTGTTTTGTACAATATTCTTCTTCTTTAGTGAATGCTACTTTTTTTAATTAAAATTTTACTATTTAATTTTTTTCTAAAAATTATTTCTTTTAGTTTGAGAATTCAACTGTTTGGTTAAAAATTTACGCATTTTGTTAAAAATTCATTAATTTTCCTGGAAAAATAATTTTTTTTTAATAATACAACTTTCAATAAAAAATTTAACTATTTGGTTGAAAATGATTTTTTTTAATGTAATATTTTCGTGTTAAAAATTCAAGTGTTTTGTAGAATATTCTTTATCTTTAGTGGATCCTACTTATTTTAAATTGAAATTTTACTATTTAATTTTTTTAGTTTAGTAATTCAACTATTTGTTTGCAAATTTACGTATTTTGTTAAAAATTCATTAATTTTTTTGGAAAAAATAAATCTTCTTGTTTAAAAATGCAATTTTTGACTAAAAATTAATCTATTTTGGTTAAGGATTTTGTTAAAAATTCGTCTTTTTTGTTAAATTTAATTGTGTTTTATTTCTAATTAAAATCTTTTTTTGTTGAAATAACAACTACTATATTTTTTATTGAAAAATCATCTTTTTAAGATAAAAATTCAATAACTTAAAAAGTAAATATTTGATTAAAAATTAATTTTTGTAGTTGCAATTCATTATTTTTGGTTTGAAAATTTAACTGTTTGGTCAAATAATCTTTTTCTTTAGTGAAAATGATTTTTCTTTAACGAAAATTTATCTATTCAATTTTTTGTAAAATATTGATTTCCCTATTTTATAAATTCAACTATTTGGTTGAAAAATTATGTTCAAATTAAAGTCCATGAAATTTGAAAGAACTTTTTTAAGCCGATTTAAAAAAAAAGTTTAATTAAATTGTTATTCAACTTGCAAAATACAAAAAAAAAAAATTTTTTTTCAAATATTTTTCCTACCTACTTTACCTTTTTCATTGATATTTTCTCAAAAATGTATAGAATTAGTAAATTTACATTCATAAAATATATTTTAATATCGCGGATGAAGTTCCTTCAATCCCTTATTTTTATAAACAAATTAATAAGCAAAATTGATTTTTGTTGTATTAGAAAGGCTAGAAGCCTTTTTTATCTCGCTCTTCCCATAAAATCGTGTCAAATAAATGTATTATTTGAAAACAAAACTGTTTAATCACATTTTTATTGTTATAAACAAATCTAATAAACAAATTTATTAAATAAGCGCTTTGAGATATGAAAAATTCTTTTTTTTCAGCTCAATCGTTAATTTCATAAAAACAAAAAATCAAGTTGATGTATTAACACATAACAATATTGTTTATTGTTATAAACAATTATGGTAAACAATTTCATGAAATAAGCACGTTCAGATACAGAAAATGCTTTTTTTAGCATGTTTGTCTATTTCACCGTCAAAAATAATATTTCAAGAAAACATATTAAAACTTAAATACATTTATCATTGTTATAAACAATTTTATATAATTAATTTATTAAATAGACGTTTTAAGATACAAAAAATGCTTTTTTTTTAATCAGAATCGTTTATTATACCCTCATGAATAATATTTCATTGAACAATTTTTCGATTGCTATTAGGAGCCATTAATTTTAAAGTGCCCATTTAACCAATTTGTTTCTAATAAATGTTTAAAAAAAATAAAAATAATGTTGTTGAGTGTAAATATATTACACCGAAATATTATTCTTCAGGGCGAAATAAACAATTCTGCGCTGAAAAGACGAATTTTCTGTACCTAAAAGGGATCATTTAATAAATTTGTTTCTGATAAATGTTTATAACGATAAAAAATGTGATCTTACAATATTCAGTTGTAAATAATATTGAGTTTACGTGATTGGGAAAAAAAATCCATCTAAAAAGTGCTTCTAGACTTCAAAATACAACAAAAATTAATTTTGTTCATTAATTTGTTTATAACAATTGAGGCAGTAAGAAACTTTACCCATGATATTAATATCTATTTCGCGAATGTGAATTCCATAATTTTATACCTTTTAAAAAATATAATTGATAGAGGCGAAGCAGGTAGCAGACATATGAAAAATTATGGTTTTGTGGTAATTTGCAACTTGAACAACAATTTAGAAAAACATTATTTACAAAAATTGGTTAGACGAAGTTCTTCAGAACTCAATGAGCTTTATTTCTCAAAAATATACTAAATAAAAGATTTTTGTTTATTTCAAGTTTTAAACTTTTTAAATGAAATTGTTTAAAATTAAAATCTTATGGAATTAAATAATCTTCTACTGGAAGTATTCACAATTCTCTAATTATGTAATAAAATATTAAAATATTTAAACTTTTATACACATTTAAAATAAAATCGCAAATAATGATCAAACAATTCTAAATGAAAATGTCCAAAATTGTGCCGTTACTTCACATAAATTAAAATCAGAATATCAAATTAAAATCTTGAATGTTGTCAGTTTCTGATTTCAATCATTTATAATAAAGTTTTTATTAAAAAAATATTGACTTAAAAAGGAAACGCTTAAAATTTTACATTCAAAAGTTTTAATTTATAAATATCAATATTGAAAATTTGTTGCTTTTAAGTAAAAAAAATTTCAGATACGAAGCATTTAAAACTAGAAAAACGAAAAATATTAATTATTTAAAATTAAAGCAGTTTAAATGGTTTAAGCTTTTTGAATTTAATTAAAAGAGGAAAATTTTCGGAAGAACTAAATTTTGCTCCCTCTTGATGTTTCAATAAAATTGATTACAATGTTACGTGTGAAGTTATGGATGAAAATTGCCGACAAACAAACACAATATCGTACTCATGGGTACACGTGTGAGTGGATCGCACTGGTGTCCTCGCAATTAATTGTCAGCTTCCTCGAAGGCATTGATCATGTGCGAGCATTGGCACGATAAATGGCCCAGGAATGCCACGTCTCGGTCGGGGATCTCGATAAATGAATATCGATTTTATCGATAGTAAGCACAAGAGGACTACTCACAATAAATGCCTTACTCAAGGAGTTCTAAGTGAGTTCTTCTGCTCTTTTTGATAAAAAAAAAATTTTCACCATAAAAAATGTTTGATTCAAACAACCAAATTTTATCGGATGCAGTTTATTCAATCAAAAAATTTTTGGATTTAAATTAAACAAACTTCTTTGGAAATAATACTTTATTTAGATAAAAAAATGTATTCATGCTTAAAAATAATTATGTTTAAAATTAGAAAACGGTTGACCCTATATTAAAGAAATAATATATTTGAGTTAAGGAAGAATTAGGTTTAAAGAAATTCTCTGTAAATCAAATACAATTTTTTTTAGCGAACGAAAAGGAGGGGCAGTGAATAAAGTAAAGAAAGGGTAGAGAAGCACAGGAAATTAGAGGAAGGGAGGGGAAGTGAAGGAAGAAAGGAAAATTAGGAAAAGGAAGAGAAAGTGCAAAAAGAGAGAAAAATTGAGGGCAAGGAGAATAAGTACGAGAATAAAATACGCCCAAAGGGAGGGAAAATTCGGGAAGGAAAAGAAATTATGGGAAAGGAGAGAAAAATGGGAAAGTTAGGGTAGCAAGGGGACTTATAGAAAGCCAGGAAAAGCAAAAGAAAAAAGACAAATCATGAGAAGAAAGCTAAAGTAGAAGAAGAGAGGAAAATTACGGGGTGAAAGGAAACTCGAAGGAAAGCAAAGGAAGGGAAGAATGGGCAAGTAAAGGTAGTAGAGAAAAATTAGAAAAAGCAGGTGAAGGGGCGAAAAATGAGAAAAGTACAAAGCTGTAGGAGGAGTAGAGGAAAGGAGAAGTACGAAAAGAAGGAAAAAATCAGACAAATAGCGGAGCAGTACGAAAAGAGAAAGAAATTATGGGAAGGAAGAGAAAGTAGGAAAAGGGCGGGAAATCAAGGCAAGAAAGACTCATTGATGAGAAAAAGAAGAAGAGAGGGGAATAACTAAATGATAGGTAAATAAAAGAAATAAAGAAAAAGTACGAGAAAGGAGAGAAACTAGCAAAAGGGAGGGAAAGTGCAAGAAGAGGAGGAAAGTACGGAAAAGAAAAATAAGTACGGAGAGAAAGCCAAATTAAAGGAATCGAGGGACAGTACGAAAAGTGAAAAAATTATAGGAAGAAAGAGAAAGCAGAGGGGCAGAAAAGTTAGACAAGGAAGGGAAAGTGAAGAAAGGTATAAGAAGTAAGAGGAGGCAGGAAAAAGGAGGAAAAGTAGGGATAGCAAGTGGTATAAGAAAAGCTAGAAAAAGTAAGTACACGGTGCAAAAGTTGGTGGAAGTAGAAAAATGGGGAAAAATTAGGGGAAACATGGGAAAAAAGGAAAATCATGGGAAGAGAACTAACATGAAAGAAGAGAGGAAAATTAGAAGATAAAAGGAAAGTAGAAGGTAAGGAATGTAAAAGAAGAAAAGGAAAGTAGGGGCAGTGAAGAGAAGTTAGGGAAAGTAGGTGAAGGAACGGAAAATCAGAAAAGTAGAAAAATGTAGAGAAGCAGGAGAAAGGGAAAGTATAGCAAATGAGGGAAAAATCAGAGAAAGAAAGGAGCAGTGTGAAAAGAAAAAGAAATTATAGTAAGGAAGTGAAAGTAGGAGCAGGGCAAAGAAATTAGTCAAGAAAGGGAATTAAAGAGAAGAATGGGAGGCGATAAGAATGACGAGAAATGAGGTCAATTAGGGGAAGGAAGGAAAATCAGGAGAAGGCAGGGAAAGTACAAGAAGAAAAGGAAAGTGAAAAAAGGGAGAAGAAGTGCGGAGAGAAAGCGAAATCAAAGAAATAGAGGGAAGGTGCAAAAGACAAAAAAATTATAGGAAGCAAGGTAAGGAAGAAAAGCAGAAAAGTAAGTCAAGAAAAGAAAAATGAGGAAAAAGGGATGGCGAAGGGTACAGGGGAAGTAAGGAAAAGTAGGGTAAGGTTAAGAAAGTAGAGGGAAGTAGAAGAATAAGTGTAAAAAAGGTAAAGAGATGAAAATAATAGAAGTAGAGAAAAAAGGGAACAGAAAAAATTATGGAAAAAGAGGAAAAGTAGAAGAAGAGAAGAGAAGTAAGGGTAGCAAGGGCTAGCAAGGAAAAGTATAGGTAGTTAGAAAAAGTAGGTAAAGAAAGCAAAAGTAAAAGGTAGTATATAAAGGAAGGGAAATGACAGAAAAAAAGGGAGAAGTGAAAGAAGGTATGTAAAGGGAGAAAAATTAGAGGACAGAAGGGGAAGTACAAGAAAGGAGGGTAAGTATAAGAATTGAAAGAAATTAGGGAAAAGGAGGGATGAAAAAAATGTGAAAGCAGGGAAATTAAAAGAAGTAAGGGGAATTGAGGGAAGGGAGCAAAAGTACGAAAGGGGAGAGCAATAATGGTGATCAAAAAATAGTAGAAGAAGACAAGGAAACTAGAAGAAAAGCGGGAATG
Organism: Amphibolips quercusostensackenii; assembly: GCA_032357855.1. Classification (NCBI taxonomy): domain Eukaryota; kingdom Metazoa; phylum Arthropoda; class Insecta; order Hymenoptera; family Cynipidae; genus Amphibolips; species Amphibolips quercusostensackenii. Next base: position 1,585,885 of record JAUELO010000272.1, on the reverse strand, counting down.
AGGAGAAGAGCAGGTATTTAGAAGAAGAGGAAAATTATAAGAAGGGAGGAAAAATATGATAAAAGAGGAAAATCATGGAAAGAGAGCCAAAGTATAAAAGAGGGGAGAAGAAGAAAAAGTGAAGTCAAGTAGGTTATTGAAGGGAAATTAGGGTAGGGAAGAGGAAGTAGGTGAAGGAAGGGAAATTACAAGAAGGGAAGGGAAGTACGGAAAGGAAGGGAAAATATGTGAAATGATGGAAAGTATAAGTAAAAAGGGAAATTAGGGAAGAAATTGAAAGGTAAAAAAGTAAAAGGATGGAAAATTATAGTCAGGGAGAGAAATAATAGAAAGGAAGGGGAAGTGAGATAAAGTAGGTAAGGGTTTATAAATAAAAGAAGTTAAGGAAGAAAGAGCAAGTACGGGAAGTAAGGGAAAGTCAGTGAATGGAAAAAAATTATAGACAGGAAATAGAGGGAAAGTAAGGGTAGCGAAGGGTATCAAGGTAAAGTAGGGGAAGATAATGAAAGTAGGTTGAAGGTGAGAAAGTAAGAAGAAGTAGGTGAGTAGAGGAATATTATAGGAAGAAACGAAAAGTACAAAAAAAGATGGTAAGTATGAAAATATAGGGAAATTAGGAACAGGGAACAAAAGAAAGGACAGTAAAAGAAAAAGAGTAATAAAAAAAGGTAAGGGAAAGTAAGGGCAGTAAGGAACAGTACGAAAAAGGAGAGCAGTTATAAGGGTAGAAAGAAAGTGGAAAAAGACAGGAAAATAATACGAAGAGCGACAAAGACGAAGAAGAGAGGGGAATTAGGAGAGGGAAGAATAAATAGGTAAAAAAAAGGAAATTACAGAAAGAGAGAAAAAGTTTAAATAAGAGGGGAAGTAGAAGAAGTAAGGAGAGATAGGGTAAAGAAAGAGAAATCAGGAGAAGGAAGAGGAAGTAGGTGAAAGGAGGGAAATTGTAGGAAGAAATGGGAGTATAGGCAGGAAGAAAAAATATTGGGAGGTATAGAATGTAGAAGAAGAGAGATGAATAAGGGAAAAGAAAGGAAGGAAAGAAAAATAAAAAGAAGTGAGGTACATTAAAGCAAAGTGAAAGAAGAGAGAAAAATAATGTGAAAAAAGAGAAAGTACAGAAGGGAAGGTCAATCATGGGCAGAAAAAGAAGGTAGGAGAAGATAAAAAATTAAAGAAAGCAAGGAGGAGTAAGATAGAGTAAAAGAAGGGATGGCAAGTTGGTTAAGGTTAGGAAGCGAGGGAAGGTAAAAAAGGAAGCGGAAGTACGGAAAGTAAGGGAAAGTAGGTGAATAAAAAAAAGTTATAGGCAAGGGAGGGAAAGGGAGGGAAAGGGAGGAAAAATACGGAAAAGGAGAAAAAGTAGGAAATCAGAAGGAAAGTACGAGAAGGGAGGGAATTAGGAAAAAAAGTAAAGAAAAAAGAAGTAGAAAAAGGGGTCAGAATTAGCAAAAGGCAGCGGAAGTAATGAAAGGCAGGGGAAGTAATGGAAGGAAGCAACATAATCGAAAGAGTGAAGAAGTACATGAGGGAAGAGCAATTATGGGGAGGGAAAGTAGTAAAAGGGAGGGAATTTAGAGGCAAATAGGGGAAGTGAGGAAATTGATGAAAAGTAGAAAAAGAAAACGGAAGGGATGGAACGAGTAGCGTAGGGTAGGGGAAGTAGGTACTGTATGAAGTAGCGAAGTAGAGGAAGTTAAGGAAAGTAGGAAGGGGAAGGGAGATAAAGTAAAAAAAAGGAAGTTTGGAAAGGATTAGAAAGTGAGGTAAAGTAGAAGATAGGTGACTTTGATTTAATAAATAATTTGTTAAGTACTTACCGAGCAAGTTGCCATCGGATCTTAGCAATATATGGACAGTGACTGCATTTAAAAAGTTCACTGGGGTTACCATGCACTCTTTTTCGGTGAGATTTCAATTCTGATTGGGAACGTAAAACAGTTGCACAGCCAGGTAAACCACATTTAAATTGTTTGCCTTCATGACGCATCATATGCTGTCGGAGGGAATGCCTGAAACAAAACAAAATTATAAATGATAAATTATCATCTCTCGAGTTCTGATTTAATAATTAATTCGATTTTAAATAAAAATTTGGAAAATCAGTAAAATATTAGAAAAGAGTGAAGTTTCGAAAACCACAATACTCTAAGTGTAAATTAGTAAAAAATAACTGATTTGCTGTCAATTTTCAATGATTCAAATAATGCGGATT
>JAUELO010000272.1:1564922-1580065 GCA_032357855.1 Amphibolips quercusostensackenii | reverse complement strand
TATAATTATAAATTTGAATACCAATCATATGTTGTTGAAAATTTATCCTGCAATTATAAAATGGAGATCTACGAAAACTCACGGAATATATCATGAATGAAGACAGCGTGGTGGTGCAATTGTAGACACGAAAACGTATAAAAAATGAATTATGATATCATAAATGCGAATAATACATCATCACCAAATTTATAATCATTGCAGCAAATCTACTGATAAATCATAAAAATATATTGTTCCTGCAATTTTGTGCTATATAATTTAATATTGTGAAAAAACTTAATTTTTTCACAATGAAATTTGCAGGTACTTTTAAATAAATTTTTGTGAATCAGGGGATCAATATATTACATCGCAAAATCATTAAAATATTATTATTACTCATAATTTTAAAAATTACATTCTGATCCGATGCTCAGTTCACAATAAAAAAAACCATTAAACATGTATTTGTATTAAAATGTTTAAATACTTTTTACATCATATTTTTTGATTTGAACTTTCTCTTTTTAAAATATGATTTTTTAATGGACATTCACACTAATTTTAAAAAATATTAAAGTAGAAAAATAGCAGCGTATCAAAAAACATTACTATATAATTAAGACATATTTACATATAATTTTGAAAATAATTTCAAATACTCATTTCACGGGCATTATTGTAAATCTGTGCATCAAAAAATGTCAATGAATCATTGAAACATTATTACCTCTAATTTTAAAAATTATATTACGATATAATACTTATTTAAACAAATATTAATCATTAAATAATTATTCGTATTTAAACTTTTAAATAATTTAAAAAAAACAGCCTATAAAAAACCAACTAATTTTAACATAATCTACATATAAAATTGATAAATGCAGATACTACCCTTCTTTTTTCATGGTTAATAATAAAATTCATGGTCAATAATAGGTTACAACAATTTAAAATAATTATATAATTTTAATAGAGGGTTATGTCTAAAATATAAGTAAACTTTGATTATGCATATTATAGCCAATGTTAAATTACATAATCTTAATGTAAATAAACAATTTATGCTACTTAACCAACAAAATAAAAATTTAATCTTTATGCAGCTTAATATTGCGAGAAAAATTTAAGGAAAATGTAAGTAATTGTTAAGTCAGTTTACAACATGAAAATCAATAAACAATTATTTTCATTGGAACATTTAAATAATTTCTACTTCATATTTTAATGAAAATTTAAATTATTTATAAAATTTGCAACTAATTCCAGAAGAAACTCAAATTATATTTACATATAATTTTTAAATATGAATTTAGAGACTTATTTTATAACATCACAAACAAACATTGAGAACAATTAGATAATTGGAATTGAGCTATTTTAAATATATAGATAAACTTTTATTATCCAAATTATAGCCAATATACAATTACATAATCTTAAAGTAAATAATAAATTTATGTTGCTTAATGGAGAAAAATTAAAATTAAATCTTTACGCAATTTAATATTGTGAAAAAAATTTATAAGTCAATATTTAATCAATGCACAACATAAAAAACATTGAAAAATTATTTTCATTAAAACATTTTGATCAATTTTCCTTTATATTTTTTTGCTTGGAATTTCATTTCCGAAAATTTAAATTATTAATAAACTTTTATACTAATTTTTGAACAAATTAAAACATAATATTTAGACACAATTTTGAAAATTGCATTCAGAATTCATTTTAGCATTATTCTATAGATTTAAAAATTGAAATAACTTTTACTTCACCTTTTTTTCATTTTTACTTTTATTTCTAAAAATCTGATTTATTAGTAACTTATTATACTGATTTCAGAAAAAATTAAAACATATTTATATATAATTTTTAAATTTTAATTCAGATACCCATTTGACAACATCAGACGTGTTTGAAAAATTAGAGATAAGTAGAATAAGGGTATTTTAAATATAAATAAACCTTTATTATGCAAATTATATCCAATATTAGATTTCATAACCTTCCAGTCATTAATCAATTTATGAAACTTAATTTTGTGAAAACTCAATTTTAATCTTTATTTAATGTAACATTGTAAAAAATTATTTACCTAATAATTAATTAATTATTTTGCAAAGAAAGAAGCATTAAACTCTTAAGTCCATCAAAACATTCAAATAATTTTTACTTAATAATTGTTTTTTATCTTTCATTTATGAAAATTTAATTTATTGATAACCCTTTCAAATAATTCCAGAAAATATAAGTTTTTATAGAATCAGTTAATAATTAAGTAATCAGTTCACAACATAAAAGGATCAAACAATTATTTTCATTGAAACATTCAAATAATTTGTACTTAACATTTTTTTTAACTTTAACTTTCATTGCTAATTATTTCATTTATTAATAAGATCTTTCAATAATTCCAGAAAATTTGAGTTTCAGAAGAATAAATTAATAATAATATAATGATAATAAGTGTTGATAAACAAAAAAGGTTTTAACATTACTTTTATTGAAAAATTCAAATAATATAAGCAATAAAATCAGAGAAATGATCAAAAAAAATATATTCAATTCAAATAATTTTTAATGCATATGTTTAAAAAAATTTTCAATTGCATGTCTGAAAATTCGAGTAATTAATTAACTTTTCATACTAATTCCAGAAAAAATTAAACATACGTCTATATAATTTAAAAAATTGAATTCAGGAAATCATTTCACAACATCGCAAACATTTAAAAAAATTATATAATTTTAATGAAATATTTAATTACCTAACCTCAAATTAAATGATAAATTTATGTTATTTAATAGAAAACAATTAAAACTTAATCTTTATGTAATTTGAAATTGTGAAAAAAATTATTTAGCTAATAATTAAATAATTAGTTCAGAACATAAAAAGCAATAAATAATTGTCTCGATTGAAGCATTCAAATGACATAAACCTAATAGTTTTCTGAAAATTTGAATTATCAAAAACCTTTTAAACTAATTCCATAAAAAATGAAATATATGTACATATAATGTTGAAAATTGAATTCACTTATTTCACAACATCAAAAACATTTGAAAAATTATGTAATTGACAATATTCAATTAGATAACCTCAAAATATCACAAACATTAAAAAAATATATATAATTATAAAAGAGGTATTTTAAACAAAAAATAAACTTTTATTATACAAATAATAGCCAATATTCAATTACAGAATCTTGAGGTAAATATCAGATTTACGTTCATCATAAAAAGCATTAAAAAATAATTTTTATCAAAACATTCAAATAATTTTTACGTTATATATTTTTTTTTATTTGAAGCTGCATTTCGATACATTTAGTTTAATAATGACCTTTCAAAAATAATTCCAGAAAACATTGAAATACACGTACATTTTAATTAATTATTTCACAACAGAAAAAGCAGTCAATAGTTAACATCATTAAAACATTCAAATAATTTTTACTTTATATTTTTCTGAAAATTTGAACTAACAATAACCTTATAGCCCAATTTCATAAAAAAAGTAAAATATATGTTAATATAAATTTTAAAGGAGAATTCTGATACTTATTTCACAACATCACAAGAACTTACAAAAATTATATAATTAGAAAAGAGTTATTTTTAACATAAATAATCTAAAACATATAGTTTCCCAAAAGTGATTTATGTTCATTATTTACGATTTTTCTAAGAAATTTGTTCCCTATCAGAAGATAAGAAATTTCTGAAAGAATAATTACGGACCTGGAATGATTTAGGTGATTATAAATTAGAAGCATCCAAATGTAATTTCCTTAAAAATGAATTTACCTGAAAAACGTATGAATTTTTTTAGGTAGAGTCTGAAAGGAGACGTTTTTAGAGATAAAATAATGAATGATGGAAGTTTTTAATTAATAAAAAAGCATTAATCCTGATAAGTGTTAGCGTTTTTCAACAGCTCAATTAAAATGTTAAGCACTAGTGTGGAATCGACTAGTCTCCAAAGTCGGTTTCTTTAAGAGGTACATAAATATTTAATAATGAGTATTTTCTGTCACAAGCAGGTAATCGAAACAATAATTTAAGTGGACTCGAAGTTTCTTTGACGTTACACAACAAAAGTTTAATTTACTGGATAGACTTTGACGAGAGAAGGAGAAAGAGAAGAGGTGGATTCCAAGCCGGACTCACACAAACCAGACCTTTACATCATCAATTTTTTTAAAACTTTGGCTACTTATTTCTTTAGTGCAAAAAAAATGTATAAAGCCAAGGTTTTTGCTTTAAAAATTTATTTTTAAAGTTATTGCACTTTTTCTATTTTGGACACTTTTTGAGTCTCTAACACACGAATTGCAATAGTTCCAAATCATTTGGGATATTTGGGAGGACTAAAAAATTCTGAAAAATACAATTCTCGATACTTGAAATTTAACGAAAGAATTTAAGACAGTTTATGATCTTACCAAATTTGAAAATTCTTGATAAAAGAAAATTTCTGAGAAAAGTGCCGACATTATGAATTATCTAACATTATATAATTGCCGACAGAGGGAAACTCCCGAATTTTAAAATATCCGAATTCAAACAATTAAAAAATGGTTGGATAATTTAAAAAATAATAATAAAGAAAATACATTTATTTCGAGAATATATTTTTTATTTTATTTTTGAGACGACTAAAAAATACCGAAAAATGGAATTCCCAACGCTGTCGAATTTCTAAAAAAGAAAATATTCGAATTAGAAAATTCCAGAAACTATAAAACTGCCGGACTATAAAAATTACAAATTCGAAAATTTACGAATAGGAAAATTTTAGCAAACTAAAAAACGTAGAAGAAAATTGCTGAACTATAAAATACCTGACATTGAAATTCCCGAATTTTAGCAATTAAAAGAAATGTTTTATAATCAATAATATTTATTTATTAAACATAAAATAATCAAATATTCTGATGAAAGAAAATTTTTTGAGTTTTTTCATAAATATATATATATATATATATATATATATATTTATGATAAAAAAGGTATTATTTTATAATTAGCATCGCGTCGAGCGGCACGTAAAGTAAAGCAAGAAAGATGTAAGTAAGTGAGAAAGAGATAGAAAAAGAAAGGGAAAAAATTGAAACGGACAGGGGAAGAAGTAAAGGGAAACAAGAAAAGGGAAAGCAGGAAAGGGGAACAGGAAGTGGGTAAAAGGAAAAGGGCAGGGGAAAAAGAAAAATGGGAAAGGTAGGGGAAAAAGGAAAGGGGGAAGGGGAAAAAGAAAGTAGGAACAAGAAAAGAGTAAAAGGCACAGGAAAAGGGAAAAAGGGAAAGGAAGCGGGAGAAACATAGGGAAAAAGATGAGGGGTAAAGAAATAATGAAAGGAGAAAAAGGAAAAGGAAAAGAAAAGGGTAAAATAAAAGCGACAAAGGAAGCGGAAAGAAGAAAATAAACAAAGGGAAAAGAAGAGGGGAAAATGAATGAGGAAAGGAAAAAGAAAAGGGAAAAGGTGAAAAAATAAAAGAGGGAAGGAAAGAAGGAAAGGGAAAAGAGATAGGAAAAGGGAAAAAAAGAAAGGGAAAAATAAAAAAAGGAAAAAATGGAAGGGGAAGAGAACCTATTTCAAAAAAAGACAGGAAAAGGGAAAAATGGAAAAAAAAGGAAAAAAGGAAGGGGGAAAAAGGGAGGAAAGAAAGGGGGGAAATAAAAAGGGACAAGGGAATCAAAAAGGGGAAAAAGAAAAGGACAAAAAAGTGGGGAAAGTAAGGGGAAAAGAAAATATGGGAAAGGGAAAAGGGATAGGAAAAGGAGAAAAGAAAAGGAAAAGATAGAAGAAAAAAGCAAAGGCAGTAAAGTTGTTTTATACTTGACTGCCTACATAAATAATCTACTATTATCATTATATTTTTTATTATTGTATTTTTGATAAATGAGTAAGATTTATTTTTTTTTTAAACACAATTATTATAATTGTATTGAATTTAGAAATTTCGTAGTGTCGGAATTTTCATATAGCCCAGCAATTTCATAATTTTCAAAAATTTTCTATTTTCAATATTATTTCTTCGACAATTTACAGTCTTACAAAATTTATTTTTATTTCAGTCGTTCCAAATATTTGCTCTTTAAGGTACACAATTTAATTTTAAAATCTTTCTATTGCAAAATAAAATTTTTAAACGATTAAAATGGTTTTATAATTTATTTGATAAATTTTTGGTATTATAGATATGAAAATACTAAATTCAATTGGATTTTTATGCCTAGAAAAAATGGTTGATTTTCATGCGAAAAAAGTAAAAAAATAACTTAAAATCGGTTAATATTGAGATTAAAAAATTTCAAAAAATAAGCTCGGCACTGAAATTCCCGAAAAATAACATTTTTTAAATAAAAAATAACCGACAATTTAACATTGCCGAAGTAAAAAATTCTCGAACGTTGGGTAATTTTATAGTTTCGGATATTTGATAGTGTCATAACAATAATAAACAGTAATAAATTGTAATAAAATAAAAAAATAAAAAAAATCAATTTTGAAATTTTTTTTGCAAATGTGTAAAAAGCATTTTTTTTGCTGACTGAAACGCAAGCTTTTTTGGAAAAATTTGAATTTGTCGTACTTGAAATTTTTCTTTAGCTTCAATCGAAGAATCAGGCAAATATTTTGCATTCAGGGAAAAAATTTTGTTCGAAATTTTTAAATTCAAAAAACGTGTTTTTCGCAGACTTAAAAATTCTTAATTTTACAAAAAAATTCTAAGGGTAAGGGGAGGGTAAGGGGATGTAGAAAAAGTTTGGGGAGGAAGAGTAGGGGGAGTATGGGAAGCAAGGGGAGGAGATGTAGAAGAAGTTAAAAAAGGGGAAGTAGGGGAAGTAAGGAGAGGTAAAATAGGGGAAACAATTTGAGAGGAAGTGATGGGAGAAGGAGTAGGGAAAGTGAGGGGTGAAAAATTAATAACATTAAAGGGTAGGAAAAGTGAGATTTGGAGAATTCATAGGCAAGGTAGTAGAGAAGAAAGTGTGAGTATAAAAGGGGAAGTAAGCAAATGTAAGTGAGCTGTGGGGTAGTAGAGATGGTAGGGAGATGAGTGAAATTAGGGGAAGAGAAGCCAGTTGTGAAAAGAGGAAGTGAGGAAAGGGAAAGTAGCCCAAACATTTTAGAGTTTCAGTCACGTATCATGTAGGGGAAATATGGGACAGAAAAGTAGGGATAATAAGATGAAGTATAAGAAGTGTGGGGAAGTTATAAAGCGAGGGGAAAGGATTGAGGAAAGTGTGTTGAGAAAAGTGCGGGAAGTGAGGAGAGGCGAAGTAGGGAAATTAAGGGAAAAGAAAGTATGGGTAGTGATAGTTAAGGAAGCAGGGGAAGTGAGGTTTGAAGAATTGAGGGAAAAGCCGAAAGAGGTATTGGAGAAGTGAAGATGAGTAGAAAAAGGGTAGAAAGGAAAGGTAGGGGAGCTGTAAAAAAGTAAGAATGGAAGGGAGGTGAGAGAGATTAGGGAGAGGAAATTTAAGGATGGGAAGAAAAAGTGAGGAAAAGGGAAGTAGCCTGTTACGAAATTCTTATAATTTCTCTCAGGCTAGAAGAGGTATTTCAGAAGTGAGAGTGAGTCAAAGAGAGGACGAAAGGGAAGGTGAGTGAGATATTAAAAAGTGAGAATGGAAGGAAGGTGAAAGGAATTAGATGGTGGAGGGTTAGAGATAGGGAGAGGAAGTGAGAAGAGGAGAAGTAGCCCATTAAGAAACCCCATAATTTCAGTCAGGCCGAAAGAGGTATTCAAGAAAAGAGAATAAATAGAGAAAGGAAAGTGAGGGAAGGTCAGTGAGCTGTGAAGAAGTAAGAACGTAAAAGAGGTGACAGAAATAAGAAGAAAGGAAGTTATGCTTGGTGAGAGAAAGTAAGGAGAGGGGAAGTAGCCTGTAAAGAACCCCTTATAATTTCGCTCAGGTGTATGGAAAGCGAGAGAAAGCATAGGGAGTGAATTAGTGAAAGTGTGAAAAAAACTGGAAAAGTTAGAAAAAAGGAAGTAGGGGATATAATTTGAGGGGACTACGGTGTGGTAAAATATGTATAGTGCTGTGTAAGCACTAAGAAAGCATATGGCTAAGGATTAGGTAATAGACGGAAGAGGTAGTAAGAAAGTGAAGGTGAGTGGAGGAGGGCAAGAAGAGAAAGTTGAGCTGACTGTGGGGAAGTAAGAAGATATACAGTGGCTCGCGCTGTAATTCTTATAGTTTAATTAGAGTGTCATGCAGCGGAAATGTGAGGAGGAAAAGTAGAGGATGTAATCAGAACTATGGGAAGCGAGAAAAGCGAGAGAAATGGATGTAGAAGTATGGAGAAGGAAAGTAGGGTAAGTGAGGATTGGGCATTAAAGGAAGTCACGGATAGAGAAGTGTGGATGGAGACGTAAGGCGAACTATGGAAAGAGAGGTAAGGTTACTGAGGGATCAACAGTTAGTAGGCGAGGGGAAGTAGGATGAGGCGAGTGAGTTGTAGGGAAGAAAAAACGTTTGAGTTTTGAGGGGAAGTGAAGGAAGTAGAGGAATGGAAGTTAGGGGTGGAAGAGGTGAAGTGAATAGGAAAGTAAGGGTGGGATAATAGAAGTAGTAGTGAAAGTGAGAGAAGAGAAAGTCGGAATAGTGAAAGGAGGTAAAGTAGGAAGAGTAAGGGAAGTGTATGAAGAGACAATGTGTGGAGGGAAAGTATGGAAGTGATGGAAAGTATAGAAAGTGATGGGCAAGGGGAGGGGACGTGCGGAACAAGTTGGGGAAAGAAAGAAAAGGTTAGGGAAGTAAGAATTAGGAAATCGAGGAAGAGAGGGGAGAAGGCGAAAAGAAACTATTAAATGTGAGGTAAAAAGAAATGGAAAGGAGGGGACGGTAGCCAAAAAAAAAAAAATTGATGATGCAAAGGTCTGGTTTTTTTTAGTTCGGTAAGAAATCCGTCGAAAGGAAGATGAAGAGAGAGGCAAGATGAGAAGTTCCTTTTTTTGGAATGTCGCGGGCGTGACAAGAGGCCGTTAAAGACGGTCGATTGGGCAACTAGGCGGATGCGGTCAATCTCAATGATTTACCTACGAAACCGTCATCCAGTGAAATACGCGTGCTTGGCGGTATTTTAAAGTCTAATATCTACGGTTCTTTATGATATTCGTCAATAACCGCGCATCATCAGAGGATCGGTGATTTCTGACATTTTCGAGAGAAACCCGTTCCTTCGGAGTATCGGGTCGTCAATTTCTGAGGCGGCTCCATTAACAAAACCTTCCATTAGGAAAAAAGGAAACATTCACTCAGATTTATTCGGGTCAAAATCTTAGAGGTCTTTGTGCAAGATTCAAAGAAACTCGATGAGATAGATCCTGAGGACAGACCGAGATTAATTCGCAATTTTTTTTTTAATGACTTTTTCAGGGTGGATGTGAAAATTCATTTTCAATATTTCATGACTTTTTTCGGACTATTTTCTTTTTTTACCTGACGATTAATATTTGAATGTAAAGGTTCTAATCTTATGGAATTTTTAATACAGAATCTTTTACAAATGGAATAAAACTATTTCTAAGTCAATTTTAATTAATTATTCTTAGGTGTACTATAGCCTGATTTACTATTGAAATCTATTCAAAATTTCTTCGCATCTTGAAAAATACTTTGAAATATTTTACATCTTTTAAAATTTTGAGAAACTTGTCAAAGTTCTTGAAAATTTCTTCACATTATTTAAAATATACTAAATTCTTTGAAATAATTGTAATGATAGTTTCTAATCTTTAGATTTATTAGTAATTTGAGACGCAATTAAAATTATAATTCATTAAAAATATATATTTTGAGATCAATATAAAGTTTAATTTATTTAAAAAATTTTAATAACTTGACCTCTTGGGGATAGAATTAATTACGGGGCGTTTAAATGAGATTAATTCAATCAAACTGTCTGGAATATTTGATTTGACACAGACATTTCCGCAGATCAATTTTATTTAATACAATTAATATTAAATATAATTAGCAGTGTAGTTGTCAATTTTGAAGAGAGTTTTTATCTATTTTCTGTTGTATAAATATATCTGGAAGTTTTTATTTTGATTTCTCAAGCACCATGATGAATTTTTTAACAAAAACATTGATTCTTTAACTAAATAATCCATTTTTAGATTAAATTAATAAATTTTCCACAAAATAATTGAAGTGTTAATTGAAAAGAAAAGAATTTCCAAGAGGAATAGTTATAGTTTCAAATGAATAGTTTGAGTTTTTACGAAAGTAGTTTAAGTAGTTATCAAAGTATTTAAATTTTCACACAAAAACATAAATTTTTAAAATGTTTATTTTCCACCAAGTATTTGAATTTTCTACTTAATTGTTGTATTTGCAAGTAAAAAAAGAATTTTATCCAAAACAGTTAAATTTTTCACCCAAAAATATGAAATTTAATTAAAAAAGTTAATTTTTAACCAAATATTTTAATTTTCTATTAAATTGATGAATTTCCAAGACAAAAAAAACCTTGTAAAAAACAGCTAAGTTTTTAACATTTTTTTAAAGGTTATTTTCTTAAAAAAAGACTGGAGATTCAAAATATAAATTTTCAACTGAAAAAAGGAATTAATTTTTGACCAGAGTAGTTAAATTTTATACAAAAATTACGAATTTTTAAAAAAAGAGTATTTTCAAACAAGTAATTTAATTTTATACAAAACTGTTGAATTCTCAAGGCAAAAAGATGAATCTTCTACAAAAAAAATTTGAGTTTTTAAGCCAAAAAATAAACCTTCCACAAAACAGCTGAATTTTCAACACAAAAATATGTATGGAAAAAAAGGAAATTTTTTAAACAAAAAATACTGAAGATTCAAAATATAAATTTCTAACCAAAAAATAAATTAATCTTCTACCAAGGTAGTTGCATTTTTTAACAAAAATATAAATTTTCAAGAAAAAGGTCATTTTCAACCCAATAGTTTAATTTTCTACCAAACTGTTAAATTTTTAAACTTAAATACGAATTTTTAACAAAACAGTTACATTTTTGAACCGAAAATATTAATTTTTAACAAATAAATTTGCTTCCAGCCAAGCAGTTTAATTTGCTACCAAATTGTTGAATTTCCAAACCAGAATGACAAATTTTCCGCCAATCCGCAAAGTTTTTGCCCCGAAAATATTAATTTTTAAAAACAAAATTAATTTTTCACAAAAAAGACGAATTTTCAATACAATACATAAATTTGCAATTTAAAAGAAAAATAATTTTTAATTTGAAATAGAGTAGTTACATTTTCAGTGAAAAAAAATTAACTTGCAGACACAAAAAAACAAGTTTTCAGGAGAATAGTTTAATTTTCGACCAAAGGGATGAATTTCAAAATTAAATAATGAATTTTCAACAAAAAAAAAATGAATTCAAAAGAATAGAAGTTAGCCAAAATGTTGCATTTTTTGTCCAAAAAGTTAATTTTATAACCAAGAAAATTAAATTTCTTCAGAAAAGATAAATTATCTACAAAATACATACATTATTAACCAAGCAATTAATATTTAAACTTAAAAATATTAATTTTTAACCAAGAAGGAATAATGAAATATTTAGTTAAAAAATTAATTTTCAACCAACAAGACAAATCATCTGCTAAAAAAATTAATTTTTAACAAAGAAGTTTAGGAGGTTATTGAACTCGTACAAATCCCCCCCACCCTACTCTTCACACCCTTACTTCCTCCACTTTACTTCTCCCCTTCTCCAACTTCTTCCTCTTCTACTTCCCCATTGCTTATTTTCCCTTGCTACTTCACCTCGAATTGCTCCTCAATCCCGCTACTGCCCCACCCTTAATTTTCCCACACTTCCTCTACTTCTCTTTTCCTCACTTACTCTTCTCTTCCTACCTTTATTTCTCTCTCCTTCACCCTTCGCTCCACCCCATCCACAACTTTTTTTACCTCTACTTTTCCTCCTCTCATTACTTCTTGCTTCCCTTAATTTCTTCTACTACCACTTCTTTTATTTTCCTTCACTTCTTTCACTTCCCCTTTCTCTCTTTCTCTCCCCTTATTTCATCTAATGACACTCCTTTCATTTTTTATTCTCATTTTCCCGTTATTTTTCCTGCCTTCACTCTTCGCACCGTCCCTTCCTAAACTTATTTCCCCTCAACTTTTTCTGACCACATTTTTTATCGCTTACCCTACTGCTCCTTTCCTCATTTCTGCTTTTTCCCCTTTCTGTATTACCCCTTCCTTTACCTTTCACCTCACTCCTTCACGAATTCTTTTTCTTCACTTCCCTTTTCTTCATTTGTCATTTCTCTTCTTCCCTCTCTTCACTCTTTGTTCCACTCCTTCCCAATCATATTTCTAATCGACTTCCCCTCTCCTTATTACCCCTCGCTTCTCCTACTTCTTATCATTTCCCCTACTTCCCTTTCCTTGTTTTCTGTCACTTGCCCTTAATTTCTCTCACTTCTCATAGTTTCTCTCCTCTCATTTCCCCTATTGCCCCTCCCCACATTTCCCTTCATCCCCCCCTCATCTGACGTCTGAGGTTATTTTTCAACTTTTTTAATGTTCAAAATGGAAGAAAATATATAATGTATATGAAAGTACATATTAAACAACCACCGCATGGCTCCTCTCGTGTGTCTTAGGAGCACGAAGCGACCCAAGGATGACAGCTTTCTGCATCCATCGCGCAGTATATATTTATGTGTTTGAGTGGGTTCATGGGTTAGTGGGTGTGTATATGTTACAGGCAATACGCGAAGTGCCCAGTGTTAAAGATTCGACTGTTTAGTTGAAAATCACCTTTTTCGTAAGTATGCATATTTTTGGGTTGAAAATCCAATATTTTTGTATAAAAATTATTTTTTGGATTAAAAATCTAAATACTGTGTTTTAAAATTTAACTATTGAGTTGAAGATTCGACTATTCAGTTGAAAATCAACTTTTTTGTTCAGTATGCATATTTTTGGGTTAAAAATTCAATATTTTTATATACAAATTATTTTTCGGTTAAAAATCTAAATCTTTTTGTATACAAATTATTTTTTGGGTTATAAAACTATATTTTTTGTTTAAAAATTTGACTATTTTGTTGAAAATTTAACTATAAAGTTAAAAATTAGATTTTTTGTTAAGTATACATATTTTCGGGTTGAAAATTAATTTCTTAAAAAAAAAATTTTCTTGATTGAAAATTCAACTATTTTGTTAAATGTTCGTCTTTGGGTTGAAAATTTAACTATCTCGGTCCAAGATACGAACTGTTTTATACAAATTTTTTATTTTTGGCTCTGAATTTTAGAATTTGGCAGAAAATTAAACTTGAATATTCGTATTTATTGGTTGCAAATTCAGTTATTTTGTAACAAATTACTTTTTTTTGGTATTAAATATTTTATCGAAAATTTCTATTTTTAGGTTTGAAAATTCATTTTTTGAGTGTTAAATATTGAACTTTTTCTAACTCGAAATTCAATTATTTCGTGGAGCATTCGTCTTCAAGTTGAAAATATAATTATTTGATCAGAAAGTAATTTTTTAGTTTAAAATGCATATTTTTTGGTCGGAAATTCCACTATTTGTTAAAAAATTACCTTTTTTGTTCAAAACTCAAATCTATTTGGTTGTAAATTGACTTTTCTTGGAAAATTTATATTTTCGGTTTGAAAATTCAAGCTTCTGTAAAAAATTCGTTTCTTTAGGTTAAACATTCTACTATTTTGTTTAAAGTTCTCCTTTGGATTCAAGATTACCTTTTTTGTCAAAGATTAATATTTTTTGGTCAAAACTTCAATTATGTAGTTGGAAATTAACTTTCTTTGTTAAAAAACTCGTATTTTTGGGTTGAAAATTCAATTGTTTTTTAAAAAAATGGTCTTTTTTGAGTTGAAAATTAAATTATTTTGGTTCAAAATCTGACAATTTCGTTGAAAATTTGTCTTTGGGCTGAACATTCATCCATTTGTTTGAGAATTAATTTTTTTGTTAAAAAAACATTGTTTTTTTTTTAAATTCAACTAGTGGGTTCAAAATTAACTTTTCTATTGAAAATTTATAATTTCGGGTAGATAATTCAATGGTTTTGTAAAAAATTCATTTTTTGTGTTAGGCGTTCAACTATTTTGGTTGAAAATTGAACTATTTTTTGTTTAAAAAATTCATATTCTTTGGTTGAAAATTTAATATTTTTGTAAAAAATTATTTTTTTAGTAAAAAATTTAAGTATTTGGGTTTTGTTGAGAATTCGTCTTTATGTTGAAAATTTAATCATTTAAATTTGACTTTTCCGTTAAAAATTCGTCTTTGGGTTGAAAATTCAACCATTCGGTTGAGGATGGACTTTTTTGTTGAAAACGCATATTTTTCGCTAAAAATTCAATTGTTTGGTTGAAAATTGACTTTTATGTTAAAAATTTATATTTTTAGGTTGAAAATGTAATGATTCGTTGAAAATTTAATGATTCGTTGAAAATTCTTTTTTGGCTTGAAAATTAACTTTTATGCTTAAGATTTATATTTTAAGGTTGCAAATTTAATGATTCGTTGAAAATTCTCTTTGGGTTGAAAATCTACTTTTGTTGGTATAAAATGTGTTGCTTTTTGGGGCTAACCATTCCACTTTTTCGTTGAAAATTTACCTTTTAATCAAAATTAAAATATTTTGTGAAAAATTCGACTATTTAGCTGAAAATTAGTTTGTTTGTCAAAAATTCAACTACTTGGTTCAACATTAAGATTTTAGTTAAAAAATTATGATTTTGAGCATAAAATTGATTTTTTTTGTTTGCAAAAAATATGTTTGTTTCTTTTGATTAACTATTCCACTTTTTTATTCCAAATTTGTAAATTACTCTATAAAATTAAATTTATATTGAATATTTAAAAATAGAAGACGGGTAATTTTTAGTGCCATATGACACTTTCAGGGGGTACACCGAAATGGCATTGCCTGAGTGCAAGAAAACGCCATACCTCTAACGGCCACTTGATGAAACTTATAGTCAATTTTCTGAAAAATGCTGTCGACATCTGCCGTTCACTTAATAAAGCTAATAGTCAGTGTTTCATTTCGTATGTAAAATTATTAGAAACTGATAATTAATATTTTGGTCACAGGATAGTAAAACCCTGGAACCTGGAAATAAGAACCCCGGATAAACGATA
>JAUELO010000272.1:1493542-1510161 GCA_032357855.1 Amphibolips quercusostensackenii | reverse complement strand
ATCGTAGGCCAAGGCAGAAACCCTTACAATTTCGGTCGGGTGTCCATCCGTCGTATTTTTTTTTTCAGAGAGGAGATGAAAACGGAAAAGTGGGAGATTAAGGATTGGGAGTGAAGGAAGACAAAATAGGAACTGGTGGTATGTAAGAGTAGGGAGGGTAGTGAAGGGTCGATAGGCATGGAAAGTATGATGGAAAGTTGGAAAATGGAAGTAGGGGAGTGGGTAGGTGAGGGAAGGGGAATTAGGGAAAAGGTATAGGGTATTAAGGAAATGTGAAGTGGGTGAGTGGACTCGGGGGGAGGTAGTAAAATATGATAGGATATGATAGATCAGGGTAGGATAGAAGAGGAGTGAGCTGAAGTGATAAGAGAGGAAGAGACTTCAACAACTTAATTAGCGTCTTAGAAAGCTACGAAATCCCTTTTTTGTAGGTGCATGCTGCCTACTTTAAATACCTGTCATGCTATCATAGGCTCAGGCAGAATCCCTTATAGTTTCGGTCGGGTGTCCATCCGTCGCATTTTTTTCTAGAGAGGAATTGAGAACGAAAAAGTAGGGAATTCAGGGTTTGGAGTGGAAAAAGACAAAATGGGAACTGGCAGGAAGTAGGAATAGAAAGGGCAATTGAAGTGTGGATAGGCGAGGAAAAGTATGAAGGGTTCTTAGAAAAAGAATATTGGAGAGACACCGAGAGAGGGAAGGGGAACTATAGAAGAGGTATCAGGTGTTAAGGAAATGTAAAGTAGGGGAGGGGATTCTGGGAGGGGTTATAATATATGATCGGATAGGATAGAATAGGACAGGGTAGGATAAAAGAGAAGAGAATAGAAGGGAAGTAATGGTGGAGGGGGAGATTTTAACAACTTAATTAGCGTCTTAAAAGGCTACGAAATTTTTTTTTGCAGGTGCATGGTGTCTTCTCTAAATACTTTTTATACTATTGCAGGCCTAGGCAGAAGCACTCATAGTTGCAGTCAGGGGTCCGTCCGCCCTTCCGTCCGTCATACTTTCTTTTATGGGACATGGAAGTGTCGGACGCGGAGCTAAGGAAGTGGGGTTGATGGAGTGGGAGAGTAAAAGAGGATAAAATAGAAAGTAAAGAGAAAAAAGAGATGGAGAAGTTAGTGAGAGGAGGAAAGGGAGGGGAAGTATAAGGGGGAGTCGGAGAAGGCAAGTTGGAAATTTAGGAAGAAATGCGAAAGTAGAGCCGGGAAGTAAAAGAGGAGAAGTAGAAAGAACATGCGAAGTGGATGAAGGGGGATAGAGGGGATAAGATAGGTTCGGAGAAGATGGAAAAGGACATGATAGGACAGAAGTGGAGAGAGGGGGCAGTGATAGGAGGAAAGATTTGAACAACGTGGTGTGGCGCCAGCTTTAAATACTTCTTAGGGTTTCGCAGGCCTGCGCAAGAGCCCTAATAGTTTGTGTCGGGTGCCCCTCCGTCCCTCCATCGTACATTTTTCCCAGAAGAGAAAGCGAGGGGAATCAAGGTAAGAAAAAACGGGGTATTGATGAGAGAGGAAGTGAGAGAAGTAGAGGAGGGTAAGTATAGACACAGAATGAAGAAAGCAAAAGGGGTAGTAGAAGAGAAGTAAGGCTGGGGAAATGGTTGGTTGTGGAAATAGGAAAAGTGAAGTGTAGGGAAATAAGGTAGGGGATGTAAATTAAGAACAAGTGAGGAGGCGAGATGTACAGGAGAAAGTAGGAAAAGGAATGAGATATGCGGGTCAGTATAGTAGGGGGTAGGCTGGGAAGTGAGAGAATGGGAATGATGAAAGGGTAGGGTAAGTAGAAGAAATGAGGAGTATAGGAGGACAATTTTGGAAGGTGGAGATTTGAGAGACTCACTTAACATTTATTATACAACGAAATATGTTTTCGTGGTCCGAGAATTTATCTTCTTTTGTTAAAAATTATGATATTGTTACAATTGTTATGGCTCAAAAATTAAATTTTTTGTGAAGACTTGGTCTTTTTGGCTTACAACTTTGATAATTTGGTAGAAAATTTTATTATTTTGTTGGTGAGAAATTCATCTCTATTTAAACTATTGATATATATATATATATATATGTTGAAAAAACGTTTTTTTTAAATTTTTTAAAATTAAGTTTTGTCTTGAAAATTCACATTTCTGGTTTTAAAATTAAATTGTTTCGTAAAACATGCATTTTTTTTGGCCTGAGAATTTACCTTTTTGGTTAAAAAACACACTATTAGGTTGAAATTAAAATTTTTGTTAAATATTATCATTTTTGTTGAAAATTAACCTTTTTGATGAAAACTTATATTTTTTGGTGGAAGATCAAACTGTTTTGTAAAAAAAGTCTTCTTTTTTTTAATTCAATCATTTGTGATATTAAATAAAAATCTATTTCAGTTGAACTATCAAATAGTACTTATTTCGTTAAGAATTACTCCTCTTTCGTTGTAAATTCAAGGAGTCCGTTAAAAATTGATCTACTTTGTTGAAATTTTTGTTTTGTTTGAAGATTTATTATTTTGATTGAAAATTCATATCTCCAGATGAAAATTGTTTTTTTTTAAATTATCTTCTTGGTTGAGAATTCAACTAATTAGTTGAAAATTCATCTATTTTGTTGAACATGCAGTAGGTTTACTTGGAATATTACAAATTCAAAGCGCTGCAATTTAAATTTAATATGGGTATCCACATTGACTTCATTTAAAAGAATTTATCCCTCTATGTCAAAGATGTCCTTCTAATCTGCAAAATTAGCGAATAAATCATTCAGAAATATTTTAAATTGGTAAAAAAAAAGAGGAAGGGGGGGGGGAAGCTAGAGGAGAGAAATAGGCGCAGAGAAGTAGCAGAACTTAAAAGGGGAAATGGGGAAGGGAAGTAAAGAGGGTTGTAGAGATAGTAAGGGAAAGGAGATAAAGTAGTGGATGTAGAGGAAGGGGGAGGGTAGGCGAAGTTAGAGGAGGGAACTAGGTGAAGAGAAGTTGGAGAAGTGGAAAGAGAAAGTAGAGAAGGAAAATGAGAGGGTAGTGGAAAAGGTAAGGGTAAGTAGGTAAAGTTGTCGGGTTAAAGGAAGGGAGAGGATAGGAGAAGTTAGAGAAGGAAACTAGGTAAAGAGAAGTAGAAGAAGTGGAACCGTAAAATACGGAAGAGAATTAAGGGGGTGGTAGGTAAGCTGATAATGAGGAGGTAAAGTAGTGGACGTAGAGAAAGGGAGAGGGAAGTATAGAAAGTGCTAAAAGAAGAAGTAGGGGAAGTACGAAAAGTGATGGGAGAAGTAGTAGGAAAAGTGAGAGGAAGTGCGAGGACAAGATATACAGAACGTGTAGGGGAAGGGGTGGGAAGTAAGGTACGGATAGTAGAGGTAGGTAGAGGAAGTGATAGAAGGGAATTTATGGAACGGGACTTATGGTAGGGGAAGTAGAGAAAATAAGGGGAAGCAGGAGAAGTGAGTTGTGGGGAAGCAGGGAAAGCAATAGTGGGAAGGTGAATTAGGCGAAGTATAGGAAGAGGAGGGTTAGTAGAGCAAGTAAGAGAAACTGAGTAGTGTGAAAGGAGAAGAAGTGGAAAGAATGCAAAATGAGGGGAGAGATAGTAGGTGTAGGAAGAGGAGGTGAAAGGAGGGAAATTTCGGCTACGAAACGATTTTTTGAAGGCGCATGGCTCTTACATTAACTAATTTTTAATAAGTGGTGTAGATTACCAAGGTGAGAGCTGTTTACTTAGAATTGGTTGACGTTTGAAAGGAGAGAAGAAGACAAGAAGAGGATGATTCTCTAGAGACTATGGGGACAAAAGGTACGGACAATCGCATTAGAGCTTCGCGGCGTGCGGATTGGCGGATAGGGGAGGGGGAAGGCTTGAGAGAAGGGTANNNATTGAACTCAATATTCGTGGAATAGAAGGGAAACAAGTTGACGCTTCGTGTACGGGCCAGCAGGAAGATCGGTCGATGCCGCTTGGCCGTTATTCGGACGACGACACTTCGCCTCCCAGTTGTGTAGCTGCCTTCCCACCCGCACCTACCCCCGCTTCATCCTTCCACCCCTCGCACTTTCGTCCTTTCTGCCCCTTTCCAAAGCTGCGTGCCGTCGGCGATCGCGCATCTCCTTTAAAAAAATAGAATGCTCCTTCCTCTTCTTCACGACTAACTTTTTTCGTCTTATAAAGATTTCGGTGCCTTCTCTTCGATTATCTTTTGCTGGAAACTGTTTACATATTCTAGAGACCTAGGGCTCGGATTTAGAAAAAAAAAATTTTTTGGTGAATGAATTTTCAATATTGGGGTGTAATTCTGCACGTAACATTTTTCTACCACAATATTCAATTTCGTTATACTTTTTCACACTTATAAAGAGATGAGAAAAACGAAACTATGGACGAAAACTAAGAATCTCTCGGTAACGGTTTTAAAAGAATTCTTGTTACCTGTGATGAAGACATTATCAGGAGGTATTCAAAAGTTTGAAAAAGATTTAGAAAATGTTTAACTTTAGAAGATCTCCAAAAACTTAATAGAAAATGTAGATTTTTCAAGGTTTTAAATTAGAAGTTTAGAAAATTTCCAAGGATTTTTAAGCTTTTTCAAAGAATGAAAAAATAATCTTGAGTTTCCTAAAAAAATTCAAAGTGATTATTTTTAAAAAAAATATGAATTTAAGGAGAACATTTGATAGGATTTCAAAAGATTAAAAAAATTATAAAATTTTTCTTTAAATTTGGAGAAGAACTCGAATCATTTGAGAAGATATTTAAAAGGTTGTGATGTTATGAAATGTTTTAAGCATAATTTAAATTTTCTAATGATTACGAAAAAATTTCACTTTAATGTAGATTTTTGAAGATAAGAAAAAAAAATTGTGAAGCTTTTCAAGATTTTCAAGAGGTTTTAAGAGAATAACAAAATCTTCCTAATGTTCATGGGAAAATTTATAATAATTTTTTTTTTATAATTTACAAAAAAAATTTTAAATAATTTCCAAACACTTCAAACAATTTCTCGCAATCTCAAAGAAAAAACCGGAAAATGTCAACCGAATTGGTTTATTTTACAGAATTTAAATTTTGTAAAATAACCAACTTATTGCAAGAGATATTTTTAAAAATTTTGAAACAAGATTTAGAAAGAAGAAAGAAAAAAGTTTCAAGAGGATATCAAAATTTTCTTAAGATTTAGAGGATTTCAAATGATTTTTTAATTAAAAAAAAAAAATAAATTCTAAGAGAAAATTGAAAAAGATTTTTAAACATTTCAACTGATTCCCTACAATTTCAAAACAGAGTTTTCAAGATTTCAAAGCAAGTTTTTTCAATTTTGCAAAATCACAAAAAAAATGTAGAAAAAATTAAAGGAAGTTCAAGTGGTATTTAGAAGTTTCAAAGAAGATTTTTTTTTTTTTAATTTTAACTTCAGAGGATTTGAAAACATTTTTAATAAAATTCAGATTTTTGAAGACTTGAAATAAAAAGTTTAGAAGATTTTCTAGAATTTTAAAAAAATTACAAGAGAATAAAAAAATTATCTTGATGCTCGTAGACAAATTAAAAATTATTTTTTTCAAATTAATTTTAGTCGAATGTTTAAAAAGATTTCAAAATATCTTTAAATATTCACAAAATTATAAAATTTTAAAAAAATTTTAGAAAGAGCGCAAATCATTTTAAAAGATATGTGAAAGTTTGTGGTGTTATGAAAAGATTTAAATAAAATTTTTAATTTTAAATAATTTAAAAAATTTTTGAAACCAAATGTAAAGTTTTGTAGATAATAAAAAAAAATTTGAAGCTTTTTAAGATTTTTCAAAGCTTTCAAGAGAATAGTATATTTTTGAACATTACGAAACAAGAATTATAAAAAAAAGTTTGAAAGAATATGAAATTTTTTTAAAGACTCATGGGATTTCAGATGATTTTTTATTTTTTAAAAATTAATTAGAAGAGAAAATTAAAAATTTTTTAAAATATTTAAAATGATTTCCTACAATTTTAAGAAAAAGTGTATGTAGAAGATTTTAAAGCAAAATTTTTACATTCTGCAAGACTACGAAATTTTAGAAAAAAATCGAGTAAGTCAAAGTGGTATTCAGAAGTTTTAAAAAGATTCAAAAATAATTTAAAACTTTAAAAAAGTTGATTTTTGTAGATTTCGAAGAAAAAGTTTAAAAGACAAAAGAGTTTTAAAAGGTTTTAAGAGAATGAAAAAATTATCTTTAGATTCGTAGGAAATGTTAAAAGTATTATTTTTTAAAATTAATTTTTGGAGAATATTTGAAAAGATTTTAAAAGGTTTTTAAAGATTTCAAAACACTTCCAAAATTGTTGTTTTTTAGAAAAAAACTCGAATAATAAAAAAAAAATGTTCAGAAGGCTTAGCATTTTGATAAGATTTAAATATGAATTAAAATTTTCAAAGATTTCAAAAAATTGAAAACCAAACGTAGATTTTTAAAGATTTTGAATAAATTTTAAAAGCTTTTAAAGATTTTTCAATTGTTTCAAGAGATTAACAATTAATTAATATTTTCTAAAGGTACCTGAAAAACTAGAAATTATTTTTTATTAAAAAAATTAATTTTCAAAGAAAATTTAAAAAGATTTTCAAACATTTGAAAAGATTTCCAAAAGTTTTTGAAACAAATCTTGAAGATTTCAGGAAAATTTTTTTTATTTTAAAAGATTTAAGAAAATTTATCAAATATTTCCTTCTCTTCCAAACTTCTAAAATTCCAGAATACCTTTTAAACCGACTAGAATTTTTCAAAATATTTTGTGAAATCACTTTATAAAAATTTTTCTTCGAAAATTCGTAGATTCTTTTACGAAACATCAGAAGTATAAAAAATCTTTTTGAATTTCTTTAATTATATTAGGAAAATTATATTCAAAATGAAATTCCAAAAAACGTTTTATAGTAGAAATGCAGAGCAAACATTTTTTCTAACATAAAATCCTGTAGGTTTAAAAATTAAAGTAGCGCAAACGAAATTAACTATGAAGCTTGAAAATTAGCAAATTGATTAATTTTTTTTTTAAGTTGTAAGGTATGCAAAAAGTCAACATAACACTATTCCAAAGAAAATCGTAAATTATTATTGTTACTTTTAAACGAAAGGAATTTCATCTCTAAAATACTTCTTTCTATTACAATTTTTACCATTATTGAATTGCATTTTTTCACATTTTCAGGATTTCAATTAACATTATTTATTTCAAACGCTTTCCAATTAAAATTATTCAATTAAACTATTTTAATTTGAATTTGTGTTTACCAATTTCGAAATTTATATTTGCAAAGCTTTGAAGAAATATCGATGTCATAAAAGCGTACACACTTCTCCCACAAGACTCGTTAAGACGGCGAAATAGGTCATAAAACTTTTATCGACATTTTAAATCTTGGAAGAATACTCAATTAGGGGTAAATTATGTTTTAATGTTCAATGTTTTCCAGTATAACTTTAAATTATAAAGTTGAAATAAGGAAAAAAAATTTTTTTTATAATTACATGTTCATATTGTCTGTATTTCAGATAAAAAAATACATAATACATCTATTCCATTAATTCTTTCGATGCTCAATCAATTTGAAGAAGCATGCACCGGTCTAAGATTGAAAGGTATTAAGAACTGATTTTACCGAAATGAAATGATGGATATCACCAACAAAGCAATTCCTCTGAGAAGAAGAAAATCTCCTTCATGAAAATATCATTAATTTATACACCTAACTAATATATCTCTACTGATATAATTAATTTATAACAAAGTTCTTTACCTCTTTTTTCCATAACTCTGACCATTCCTCTCCACTCCATATATTTAGCATCTCATCTATACCAGGTGCCATTCCCTATCATCTTTTCCACCTTTGCAAACTTTTCTCTCTACCACTAATACCAAATTCATTAAATATTTTATACATTCTACCGTCCCAATATCCTGATTTACTCCTTTCCTTTCTCTCTCTCTCTCTCTCTCCATTGACTACCTTACAAACCTTTTATTTTTCTCCTATTTTTTTGATCACACATCTCAGTATACTCCTTCCTTTTTTCCCTATATTCTTCTCCTATAATTTAACCTCTTCTAAATTTTCCTAATTTCTTTCTCACTTTCTTTTCCGTCTCTTTACATTCCTCATCACACCCATATCTACCTCCTCCTTTACAAACTTCTTTTTACTTGTGCCGTAGAACACTCTTTTTATTTCTCCCATTATTT
Source organism: Amphibolips quercusostensackenii (assembly GCA_032357855.1). Lineage (NCBI taxonomy): Eukaryota > Metazoa > Arthropoda > Insecta > Hymenoptera > Cynipidae > Amphibolips > Amphibolips quercusostensackenii. Next base: position 1,501,958 of record JAUELO010000272.1, on the reverse strand, counting down.
CCATCTTTTTATTTACATTTCCCTCTCTTATTTTGATATTGACCCTTTCCTCAAACAGTTATTTTCCTACTACTGACCAATCTCTTATTCTTGTTATTTTTACCTTCACTTCCTTTTATCAATATTACTCTTCCACCCTCTAATTTCACTATTATGGGAAAGTGATACGATTCTGTATAATTCCCTACCTCTACTTTCTTGACCTTTCTTTTTTTTTATCGTCTACTATCACATAATCAATTACCCTTCCCTTCACTCCCCCTAAACGTGTATAATCCCCTTCCTCGCTCTCCTTCCCATTTCACTTCTTTCTTAACTCCTATTTCCGCACTAAATTCTTCTTCTATTATAAGCCTTATCTCTTCTATCATAAGCCTAATTTCTTCTTCATGTTTTTTCATGAGTTCTCTTATACCTTATAATTTCTCCTGCATATCTCTGTTTGCATACACTCCACTATCTTTCACCTCTCGCCTCCTATATTTATCTCTACTATTATTAATTCTTCTTTTTGTTCTTGCATCTCTTTCCTATCTTCTCCTGTTATACATTGCTACCACACTCCCATTACCATTTCTCTTATTCATCTGCCTTTTTTATTCTCCCTCTCCAACATTACTACCACCTCCAATTGTTCCAAATTTCTCATAAGTTGCCTATTCTTTCTTTCCAAACCTGCTACATGCTATATCCATATATCCAGCTACATATCTTCCGTTCTTTCCTTTCTTTTTTTTGTTTCCTACTGTTTTTTATTTTTATCTTTTCCGTTTCTTTTTTCTTATTTCTCGTCTTGTCACTTTTTACTAACTCTTCCCTTCCTTCATATTAATCACATCACATACCATCTATCTGTATTTATCTATACTTGACCCACGTTCTTTTTCGATTCTTTTCATTCTCTTGCGCTATTTTCTTTAACTAATAGATGTTCCATTCTTCTCTTGGCAAATCCTCTTACATCTACGAAGCTCGATAGAATGCCCTTCTTTTGTCATAACTTGCTTTCTATTTTCCCATTTATTTAGATTTATTAGCGCTATTTTCTTTTCTCTTACCTCTTCCTCTACTCTAACTTCCTCTCTTCTTCATAATGAAGAAGAGAGGAACTTCCTCCATCTCTAACTGCACAACTATCCTTTTCAGCACTTCTTCCACTTTTTCTTTAAGTTCCCTTTCTTTAAATCATAGACTCTTTATCACTATAGTTCTTCTTCCCCCTTTTTCTTTATCCTTTCTATTTTTATTTCTAGTTTTTAAGCTTTCCTTATACTCTTTCCCACTCTTCCCAGCTCCAAGCTTTCAGTTTGTGCTTTCTATCTTTTATTTTCTACTTTCCATTTCTGCTACCTTTTTACTAGACTCTCCCTTCTATCTATTCTCCAAGCTAAAGTTTGCATCCTTTTTAACACATTTTTCCTAACTTCTTCCTATTTTCTCATCTCTTTTATAGGATCGGTAATTTCTTTTGTAATTCCTTATTTTATTTCTTCTCTCCTTACTTCTTGCCTTTCTTCCTTTATTTTTATCACCATAACTATTATTTGGCGCCTTTCTGTTAACTTTGATTTTTAGTCTTATATTAGCCTTCTATCTATAAAAAAAAATAGATTAGGCCACCAAATCAGACATGGTTTGGAAAAGGAAAGGGAGTGATGGAAAAGATATATGTTCTGAATTATCTGGTGAATAAGAGGATTAAAAAGAAGAGAGGAAGACAGGGGGAAAATAGTAATATTCGTCGATTTTGAGGCGGGTTTTGACTCACTAGAATGAGTATTGATAGAAAAAGATATGGTGAAAAAGTGAAAAGCGAGGGCTTAATAGAGTATCAGAAATTTTTAGAGACTGAAATCAGGATAGAGGTAACAGAGCAAATAGGAGATTGTGCCTAGTTGGTGAGAGAAGTAAGACAAGGTTGTCCTCTGTCCCCACTCTTATATAATATATTAATCTAAGAGAAAAGGATAAGGAGGAATTATAAAATAAAAGATGTACCTGGCAACGGACGATACATTGCTAGAAGATGAAGAAGGGATGGTGGGCTTAATTATAGGATTGGAGTAATACCTAGAGGAAAAAAAGTTTGATTTAAATGTAGAAAAGACAAAGGTTATAAGGTTTGGAAAAGGTAAAGGAAGAAAAAAAATAGACTGGAAGGGAATAAAGATAAAAGAAGTAAAGTAGTTCAAATGTTTTTTAAGATATGCCTTGTAAAATAAGGATCATAGACCCCATATGAGAGGAAGGATAAAAAATTGTTATGAGGTTTAGACATGGAAAATAGAAATAAAAGGTAAACAAAAATTAGAGAAAAAGGATGGGGTTATTTGATGCGCTGGTGGGTACGGAATGAAAGGTGAGAGATTAGGAGGTGAGAAGAAATATGAGGTGGACGCAAGTGGGCTGGAGGATGCCTGGATATATGGTGAAAGAAGAAGCACAAAGGGATAAATTATGTGAAAGAAAGGAAGAGGAAGTGTTAAATTTTGAGGAAAAGGTAATGGAGTGAAAGAAAGGGTTCTTTAGAAGGATTTATTAAGGACTAGATATATAGGAAAGAAGATGGACTACAATAGTAAGATTTATATTAGGAAACGAGGTAAAGAAAGAGATGTATTGTGAAAAGAAAGAAAAGAGAAGGTGCTGTGCTGAAGCTGTGAATGGGAAAAGCAAACATGGGATGTTTTGGAAGGATGTGAAGAGGAATTAAAGATAAGGGAAGCTGGCAAAAGAATGTGGTCAAGATTTTAGAAAAGGAGAGATAGAGTGATGAGTAGATGAAAGAACTGAAGTGGGCTAGAGGAACGAATGAGAAAAAATTAAGAGCGAATGTGAAAAAATGTCAATGCTGAGGTAGAAGTGAAGTGAAAGAGAAAGGAAACGGAGGCCATTTAATCCCTGAGGGGACAAATTATGAATAAAAAAGAATAAAATTATTATCTTTCCTTAAATTACAATTAATCGTCTCTGGATAAGGAAGTAGTGATTTAATTTCCGAAAGTATTACACCTTTTTAGTGGTTTTTATGGTAAATATCGAGTTTCTCTTTTGGCGTGTCGATTCGGCAAAATAATCCATTTATGAAAGAACGACTCACCTGCCCACCTAGGCAGCAGGTGCGATGAGTTTTTCAGGCTGTCCTATCGTAATGAAGGATTAGTCATCACCGATCGTCGATCAATTTTCGCCCGCGAAAGCTACCAACGTTTCCTCGATCGCTCGTTACGTTAACACCCATAGGACATTCGACATAGGGTGGTATACGTCAAGCTGGTATACCCAAGCTGACGCATCGTTCACTTCGGCCAATTATTGGCTTTATTTGCCTTTTTTTCGACTGATACTCGTTAATCCTTATCCCAGACCGGTCAGCTTTGTCGTCATTTTATTCGTATTTCCACCCTCCTTAAGTTTCAATGTCAATTTCACGGAAAAGTTGTATCATCGAAAACTTAATCCAATAAGAGGAATTAAGTATCTCATTTTTATTTAGAGTTTAAAGATAGTCTATAGCCGTGAATTTATCAGCTAATTAGCAAAAATAGCCTAATTATCAAATGAGAATACGTGCTTGAATTTAAAGTACTATACAATAATTAATAATTATTTTTCAATTCATTTATTCACTTGGTCACATTGAACATTAACATCATCTTCAACAAGAAGCTTTATCCTTGATTTTCGAGTTATTAATTTTGCATCTTAGATTAAAAACATTAAATTTTTAAAATCGTGATACACTTGTTTTTGTATACAAAAAAAGGAACCTCAAGTTACTTCACTCAGTAATTAGAAATGTAACAAGTTACTATTTTCAAGAAGTAACTGCAGCTGTAATTAGTTTCTTTTTTTGAGAACTGCCCTAAAACATCTAACTCTAAATGATCCTAAAGTCAGATAAAAATGATTGCTATCTCGATCTAACACGATGATAATTTAATATTTCAATTCAAATTAAAGAATTTCCATTCAATTAAAACAACTCCAATTGAAAACACACTTTTATAAAATGTCGAACTGACGTATGATAATAAACTGTCAAACTGGGTGGAAGAATTAAAATCAAAAGACAAAGGCAAGCGACAAGTGAACGAAAAAACAGCTTCAATGTATATAGACAGACCATTGTACTTGATTACTGGTAATTAGTTTCAAAAAAAAGTATTAAATAATTTATTTGATAAATAAAGACAGCATTATTCATAAGATATCAAACTGTGATAATCTTGTTTGAAGTTGACTTAAAAGTTTAAGGGAGCAGCAACCCAGAGTACAAACTAAAAGATTATTAAAGATGACATCACAGCTTATCACCTTTAATTTTAGGAGTTCTAAGGAGAATGCTCGTGTATATTATGAATATTAATCAGGGGATTCAGGCTCTCTAAGATCTAGGTTTTTCCAAAAGTTCTAACTTGCATTTGTTCATGAATTTTGGTTTGATAGAAATTCTAGAACTTATATTAGCGAATGAATAAGCCCAATCATCCACATCTTGAATGAAGCTTATCCAATTTTTTTTAATTTCTCTCCATCCCCAATTTTCAGAGGTCAGTCTTACATTACAAAACCCTCTTGTAATCAAATTCAGGAAGCGTCCAGTCCATTCCATCCCCCTAGAACCTAGGGCAATGGCCTACCGAAGGTTTACGAATTGTTCAAGCCCCGTCCTCACCTTGGACCTTCCGGGTGCCCAGCAAGGGGCATCGGAAGGGGGTGGGCCGAAGGTCCGGGGAATATTGAGCCGCTCCGTTAATGTTTATAACGACGTTAGACGGTCTCCTGGATGGTGCGTGTGTTGGATCTTCCAACATCCCACATACAAGGTAGGTATGTAGGTTCACCGCCAACAGAAATAGCAGTACTATCGCCAGCACTAGTAGCATCACCAGCACCAGTAGCACAGCAGCAGGACAGGAACTGACATAAGTGTGGGAGTGTGTATGTAGAGCACGTACTACGGCTCTCGAGTTCGACGTAGGAGATGGTGTGGGGTCGTGGGGACCCCCGACGGGTGGTCGAAGGGGGTGGCACATCTAGCAAAGGGGCAAAAGAGAGAGAAGGCAAGAGAGTGATAGTGAGAAGAAGAGAGAGTAACAGAGATGGAAAGAGCGAGAGCCTCTGTCTAATCGATGCCGCGGCGGTGCGCGCTCGGCCCGCTGGCTATTACGCACCTTAATGTCCTCTCTCCCGTTCCCTCTCGCCCCGCGAGAACCCCTTTGCCCGGCGTCGCTCGCCACCCTTCGACCTCCTTCCCATCCTCAGAGCCACCTCTTCCACTCCGAGAACCGAGGCGGCCATGACACGTGTCAATCTACCGCAGACGCCCGATCGATACGGACGGACCTCGACTCCTCTGCACTCTGTACCCCCCTCCCCCTCTATCGTATACACCCCTTCAACCAAACCCTCATCCACAGCTTCCTCCACCTTCTCTTTCACCCTTCACCGCTTTCTCCTATTCTTCTATATCCACCAACGTTATAACACTATCAACTAGCCTCACCCCCAAAGTCGACGTCTTCCTTGCGATGATCTTTGGAAGGGAAATAATTGGTAAAGCGTCATATTATATGGTCCAAATGTCTACGAGATGAAAACGTTAGGGCGGTTTGGTGGACGGTTGAGGAATGGGTGGGTTGTTTGGCTAAAAGTCTACAGTAGAACAAAAAACTGATTTAGAGTCGAAATATTGACTTTCAAACTATCGCTTGAAGACAAAAGTTTGATCAACTTGGTGTAGTTCAAGATAAGAGATGACAAGTTCAAAATGGTTTTATAGGTTTTTGATTGTGTAGCCAGTTTTGGTAATTAGGAAGTAAGTGAACAAAACGTGATAGATCCCTTTTTTGAAAAAATTTAGATACCGAGTATTTCTGTGTGATTGGAATATTATCAATTCAGTTACCAAACTCAAGTTGTCAAAAAATTGTCAATGGTATAATACTACCGACGAGCATCATTCCTGTAAACTGTAAAGTCCATGTTTTCCTTAAGATGATCTGCCAAAGGGTGGTAATTGGTGAAACGTCTTACTGTGTGGTCAAAGGGTCTACGAGACGAAAACTTTAGGGCGGTTGAGCAATGGGTAGGTGGTTCGGCTAAAACTCTACGGTGAAGCATAAAGCTGATTTGAAACAATAACTTTCAGATCATCTTCTGCGAAAAAATTACAACAACTTGGTGTTGGTTAAGATAAGAGATAAAAACTTTAAAATGGTTCCATAGTTTTCTGATCGTGTAGCCGGTTTTGGTATATGAAAAGTAAGCTAACAAAAAGTGATAGATCCATTTCCTTCGAATTGAGATAATGATCGTTTCTGAATGATAAGAATACCATCAATTTCATTATTAAAGTTAGAATTACATAAAAATTGAAGGTTATAACATTACCGATGAGTATCATCCCTATAAAGTCGACATCTTTCTTGCGATGATCTTCGAAAGGTAATAATTGGTCGAACGTATTACTGTATGTGTATGATAAGGTCTACGAGACAAAAGTCTTAGGAAGGTTGAGAAATGGGTAGGTTGTTTGTGTTTAAACTTTATAGTGAAGCGCAAAGCTGATTTGAAATATAAACTTTCAGATCATCCTCTGAGAAAAAAACTGGAACACTTTGGTGTTGTTTGAGATGAGAGATTCAAACTTTAAGAAGGCTTCATATTGGATTCTTGATTGTGTAAGAGACTTTGGTAATTAAAAAGTAAGCGAACAAACTGTAATAGATTCATTTTTTGAAGAGATTGAGATAATGATTGTTTCTGTATAAGAGAACCATCAGCATTTCGGGTATCAAACTTATGTTGACAAAAAAAAATTTGCAACGTTACAACACTACCGACGAATTTTTGTAAGGTCAACGTCTTTCTTGTGATGATATTTCGAAGGAAAATAATTGTTTAAGCATTTTACTGTATAGTCCAATTGTCTGTGGGATAAAAGCCTTAGGATGGTTTGGTGCACGGTTGAGGAATGGGTAGCTGGTTTATCTAAAACACTGAAATAAAGCAGAAAGCTAATTTAGAGTCGAAATATTGACTCTCAGATTATTTCCTCAAAAAAAAAGATTTGAACAACTTTGTTTTATTTAAGATAAGAGATAACAAGTTTAAGATAGATCCATAGACTTTGGATTGTGTTCACTGCTTTGATATTTGAGGAGTAAGAAAACAAAACTTCATCAATCAATTTTCTTTTAAACCCAGGTAATGAATGGTTATGTATGATTGGAATATGGTCAATTGGATTATCCATCTTAAGTGAAAAAAAAAATCCGCAACGTTATAACACTATCGACGAGCCTCACTCCTATAAAGTTGACATCTTTCTTGCGATATTTCAAAAGGTTTTTTGAAATTCATAAAGCGTCTTACTGTATGATCAAAGTGTTTACCGGAAGAAAACTTTAGGACGGTTTATTGGACGACTAAGAAGCAGCAGGTTTAGCTAAAACTCTACAGTGAAAACAAAAACTAAATTTGAGGGGAAATATTGATTGAATTTTAGATTGTCTCACAAAGAACAATATCGAAAAATTTTGAGTTGTTTTCGATAAGAGATGGCAACTTTAAGATGGTTCCAACGATTTTTGATAGTGCACATAGTTTTCTCAATTTAGGAGTGAGCAAAAAAACGTGATAGGTCCACTTTTTGAAAAAAAGTTGAGATGATGATTGTTTTTGTATGATTAGAATTTCATCAATTCAATTATCAAATTTAGGTTAACGAAATAATTTGTTGAACATATAACACTACTGATGATCCCAACCCTTAAAAAGTCGACGACTTACATTCGATGATCATCTTACAGTATGTTCCAAGTTTCTATAAGACATTAATTAATTTTTTTTTTTTTTTTTTTTTTTTAAATTTGATCCGCGGTCCTGAGACCTTTTACTGCCCCAACTTATTATAGCTATCAATTGATTTTAATTAACGTAAGAATATTATGAGTTTCGCAGGAAACACAACAAATGGGACAAGATATCTAAAAAGACTTGACCCAATTAGAACAAAAATAATACCGCTAAACGTGAATAACTACTATTAGTTATTAGGTCTTTTAGAGACAAGTTTTTTTCCTTAGCATCTAGTAACATCAAATACATTTTCTTCCAAACACTTATTATTTCTACGGAAATTAACGTAATTGTGATTTAAACTTTTTTTTTAATAAAACCAAAATTAGCATTTACTTTGGAACCGAACGGATCAAGTTTAGGGTGTGCGTGATCAAAACAGAAAAGATTGGATTTTTTGAAAACATACAGTAAAAGAAAAATCTGATTTATAGTCAAAATAGTGAATGACTCTTAGATTATCTCCTAAAGAAAGAATTTCGAAAAACTTGGTGTTGTTTAAGATGAAAGAGGACAACTTTATGATGGCTCCATATTAGATTTTTTATTT
>JAUELO010000272.1:1473012-1486173 GCA_032357855.1 Amphibolips quercusostensackenii | reverse complement strand
AAGGGACTGGCAAAGTGTGAAGGGACTGACAAAATGTATAGGGACTGACAAAGTGTGGAGGGACTGACAAAGTGTAAAGGGACTGACAAAGTATAAAGGGACTGGCAGAATGTGAAGGGACTGACAAAGTGTAAAGGGACTGACAAAGTATAAAGGGACTGGCAAAGTGTGAAGGGACTGACAAAATGTATAGGGACTGACAAAGTGTGGAGGGACTGACAAAGTGTAATGGGACTGCAAAGTGTAAAGGGACTGCAAAGTGTAAAAGGAATGATAAAAAGTGAAGGGACTGGCAAAGTATAGAGGAACTGACGAGTTGTAAAGAGACTGACAAAGTTTAAAGGGGCTGACAAGGTGTGGAGGGACTAACAAAGTGTGGAAAGACTGATAAAATGTACAGGAACTAATAAAGTGTAAAGGGACTGACAATGTGTGAAAAGAATGACGTTTGAAGGGACTGGCAAAGTGCGAAGGGACTGAAAAAGTGTAAGGTGACTGAAAAGCTGTTAAGGGACTGACAAAGTATAGAAGAACTGACAAGGTGTGAAGAGACTAACAGAGTGTAAAGAGACTGACAAAATGTGTAGGGACTGACAAATTATGATGGGACTTTCAGAGTGTGAAGGGACTGACAAAGTGTAAAGGGACTGCAAAGTTTAAAAGGACTGCAAAGTGTAAAGGTACTGACAAAGTGTGATAAGACTGACAGAGTGTAGAGGGACTGACGAAGTATAAAGGGACTGACAAAGTATAGAAGAACTGACAAGGTGTGAAGAGACTAACAGAATGTAAAGAGACTGACAAAATGTGTAGGGACTGACAAAGTATGATGGGACTTTCAGAGTGTGAAGGGACTGACAAAGTGTAAAGGGACTGCAAAATTTAAAAGGACTGCAAAGTGTAAAGGTACTGACAAAGTGTGATGGGACTGACAGAGTGTAGAGGGACTGACAAAGTATAAAGGGACTGACAAAGTGTGGAGGGACTGACAAAATGTATAGTTGCTGACCAAGTGTGGAAGGACTGACGAAGTTAAAAGGGACTGGAAAAGCGTGAAAGGACTCACAAATTGTGAAGGGACTCACAAAGTGTAAAGGGACTGACAAAGTTTAAAGGTACTAACGAGGTGTAAAGAGACTGACAAAGTGTGATGGGACTGACAAAGTGTGAAGGGACTGGCAAAGTGTGGAAGGACTGACAAAATTTATAGAGACTGACAAAGTGTAAAGGGACTGACGAAATGTAAAGGGACAGACAAAGTGTGGAGAGACTGACAAAAAGTAAAGGGACTGACAAAGTGCAAAGGGACTGGCAAAGTGTAAAGGGACTTACAAGCTGTGAAGGGACTGACAAAGTATGGAAGAACTGACAAGGTGTGAAGAGACTAACAAAGTGTAAAGAGACTGACAAAGTGTGGAGGGACTGACAAAGTGCAAAGGAACTGACAACTTCTAAGGAGACGACAAGTTATAAAAGGACTGTCAAAGTATGGAGGTACTGACGAGGTGTAAAGAGACTCACAAGGTGTGAAAAGACTGAAAAAATGTGAAGGTACTGACAAAGTGTGGAGGGACTGGCAAAGTGTACAGGGACTGACAAAGTGTGAAGGGACTAGCGAAGTATGGAGGGACTGACAAGGTGTAAAGGGACTGAAAAAGTGGAAAGAGACTGATAAAGTTTGAAGGGACTGACAAAGTGTGAAGAGACTCACAAAGTGTAAAGAGACTGACAAAGTTTTAAATTTGAGTTTACTGTCAAAGTTCTTCCCGCATTAGTCAAAAGTGACTTTTCAAATCAGTCAATTTCACGAAAAAGATCAATTTTGTTTTTAAAAAAATTTCAACAAAACACAAGAATTTTCAACAACAAAAAACCGATAATTAAACAAAATAGTTAAAATTGAACCAAGCAGATGAATTTTCAACTGAAATCGGGAATCATTAACCAAAAGAATTCATTTTTAATATAGCAGTTCAACTTTCGACCAAGTATTTGACTTTTTAAAAGAAAAGTGAATTTTCCGCCGAGAACAATAATTTTATACAAAAAAAAAAGATATTTCATCAAAATAAATACACTTGCAACCAAAAATTCGAATTTTCAACTAAAAAATATTGATTTTTAACCAAGATAAACACGAATTTTCAAAGAAATAGTTCAATTTTTTAGTAAACAGATGAATTTTCAACACAAATTATAAATCATTAACCAAAAGGATGAATTTTCCACCCAGCAGTTCTACTTTCAAATAAATACTGAAATACAAAAAAAAATTTGAGCCAAAAAGACTAATTTTCTATTAGAAAAATAAATTTGCAGTCAAATGATTGAACTTTTTAACTGAAAAATATTAACTTTCAACTCAAATTGAAAAAGTAAAATTTTCACGTAAACAAAAATTTTAAACCACAAAAACAACAAATTTCTAACAAAATCGTTAAGCTTTTAACCAAAGTGATGAATATTAATTAAAAATGATTAAACTTAAACAAAAAAATTTTTTTTCACAAAAGAGTTTAATTTTCAACTGCGAAAGATTTTTTACTTATAAGAAAAAAAAATAGCAACAAAATACGTGAATTTCAGACTAAAAAAGATCAATTTTATACAGAAATAAAAAAAGTGAAATTTTCAGTTAAGAACATTAATTTCCACACAAAAAAACGAATTTTTAACGAAATAGTTAAACTTTTAACTAAAGAGATGAATTTTCAACTAAAAGCATGAATCTTCAACAACAATAAAAAAAATATTTTTCAAGAAAGTAGTCAAACTTTCAACCAAATAGTACATTTTCAATAAGAAAAAATGAATTATCAACAAAAAAAAAATGTTTTAAGTGATGTTTCAAGAAAAAAGTTTTAATTTCAAATAAAAAATGGTTGTATCATTAACAAAAAAAAATTGCATTTTGAATGAAAAAACTGTTAAATGTAACAAAAAACAATAATTCTTAAGCAGTTCTACTTTTAAATAAATACTTAAATACAAACAAAAATTTGAGCCAAAAAGACTTATTTTTCATTTTTAAAAATGAATTTTCAGACAAATCGTTAAATTTTTCAACTAAAAAAGATCAATTTTCAACTAAAACTGGAATAGTAAAATTTTCACGTAAACAAAAATTTAAAAAACAAAAACAACAAATTTTCAAGAAAATCGTTAAACTTTCAACTAAAGTGATGAATTTTCATTTGAAATGATTGATCTTTACCAAAAAAAATGTAGTTTTAACAAAAGAGCTTAATTTTTAACTACGAAAGATATTTCAATTGATAGAGAAAAAAATTATTAATAAAATACATAAATTTCAAACTAAAAAAGACCAATTTTTAATAAAAAATGAAAACAGTAAAATTTTCAGTTAAAATCATTAATTTTGAACTTAAAAACGAATTTTCAACAAAATAGTTAAACTTCTAACTTAAAAGATAAATTTTCAACTAAAAGCATGAATCTTCAAATAAATAAATGATTTTCCTAGAAAGTAGTCTAATTTTTAACAAAATAGTATATTTTCAATAAGAAAAGATGAATTCTGAACAAAAAAATGTTTTAGCTGATGTTTCAAGAAGAAAAGTTCAATTTTAAATAAAAATTGGTTGATATATTTACTGAAAAGATTTTAATTTTAAATTAAAAAACAGTTGAATTTCACAAAAAAAAAAAGAATTTTTAGTCAAAATGATTTACTTTCTACCAAGAAAGACAAATTTTTAATAAAAAGAAACAAACTTTTAACCGAAAAAATGAACTTTTAACAAAGTATTTCAACTTTCAGACAAGTAGTTAAATTTTCAATTAAAATGATTAATCATCAACTGAAATAGTTAAATTTTCAGATAAAAACATTAATTTTCAAATTTAAAAAAAGGGGAACTAAAATGATGAATCTTCAACAAAAAAGTTTTTTGACACAATGGTTCAACTTTTACCCAAATAGTTAAATTTTTAATTAAAAAAAAAAACAATTTTGAACTAGAAATGAAATAGTTACATTTCTGATGTGAAAAAATTAATTATCAACAAAAAAAAGTTTTCAACAAATTAGTTAAACTTTCAACAAAACAGTTGAATTTTTAATTAAAAATATGTGTTTTTAACAAAATTGGTAAATTTGCAAGCAAATAATAAAACTTTTAACTAAATATATAATTGTCAGAAAAAAGATTAAACATTTTTCATAAATAAACAATAATAATTTTGAGAAATATCTTTTCTGATGACAAGGCTAAAGATTTATTTAAAAAAAGTTTTGAAAAGTGTCTTTTTTTTAGAAAATAGAGATTTAAGATATAAGACTAGAATTAGATTGGTACTTTGCTGATGAGAAAAATGTCAAATAGTATTATTTAGGGGCGAATTTTTTGAAAAAAGAAGTATTTTATTATTTAACTGTATTTAAAAACTTTTAAGATCTGAAAACTTAAATTTCTAGCTTTATTTCATTTATTGCGATAAGTAAACAAAATCCTCCCATACTTTTCCATCCTACTTCCTCTACATACTCCTTCTACTCCTCCCAACACTTCAAACTTCGGTTCTCCTTCATTCCGTAATTTCTTTGTTTTCGACTTTCTCCTTTTCTCACTTCCCTATTTTTCCCCTTACTTCATCTACCCCCTTATTTTCCCTCATTTACGATCATTTTCTCTAATTCCCCTTCAATTATTTCTTACCACTTCTTTTGCTTACCCTAACATCATTTCCTTTCCGTTTCCTCCTTTTTCTCTTTTATTTTCCCCTTACTTACTTTACTTTCTTCCCTTATTCCTCCTCACTAAACGTAGCCTCCTCATTTCTAATCGATTCCTCTGCTTACTCTCCACGCATTTCCCAACCACTTCCCTTGCTACCCTACTTCCGCTATCCTCATTTTTCATCACGTCCCTAACTTTAGCTCTCTTCACGGTTACTTCTTCTACTCTATCTCTTATTTACCCTTACTTACTCTACTTCCCTCATTTGCCATCACTTCTCCTACTTACCCTCCACTCATTTTTTACCACTTCTTTTACTTCCTATACCATCGTTTCCTTTCTGTCCCTTACTTTCCTTCACTTATTTACATCTTACTCATTCTACATACACTCCCCTTATTTCTTCTAACTTCCTCTATTACCCTCATTTCCAATCAATTTCCTTACTTACCCTCCAAGCATTTCCTAACGACTTCTCTTACTACCATACTTCCCCTACCCTCAAATACCATCACGTGTCTGACTTTTGCTATCTTTATTCGCCGCTACTTCCTCTACTTTATCCCTCATTTACCCTTACTTTCTCTACTTTCTCATTTTCCATTTCGCCTCATTTCTACTACTTACCCTACACACATTTCTTACCACTTCTCCTACTTCCACTATCATCATTTTCTTTCCGTCCCCTACTTTCTGTCTCTCATTTTTTTAACTTACTTTACTTACCTCCCCTTATTTTTCCTAACTTCCTGTACCTTTCTTATTACCAATAAATTCCCCTACTTACCCCTCATGCATTTCCCAACCACTTCTCCTACTTCCATACTTCCTCTATTCTCATTTCTCACCACGTACCCGACTTCCCCTTTCTTTATTTCTTCTCTCTTCCTCTACTTCATACCTCATTTACCCTCACTTTCTCTACTCCCCTTATTTCCTATCTTTTCTTCTATTCACCATCCACTCATTTCCCGCCACTTCTCGTACTTCCACTGCATTTTCCATTTCCAATACATTTCCCATCACTCCCCTACTTCCCCTCCTCTTATTTCCACTCACTTCAACTCCTTTCACTAACTTTTACGTTGTGAGTCGTGAGTTAGGAAGTAGGAATTGGGAGTTGGTAGTTAGAAGTAAAGAGTTAGGAATATGAGTTAGGAGTTAGGAGTTATCAGTTAGGAGTTATGAGTTAGGAGTTATAAGCCAGGAGTTATGAGTAAGAATTTATGAGTAAGGAGTTATGAGTTAAGAGTTACGGGATATGAGTTATGAGTTAAGAGTTACGGGCTATGAGTTACGAGTTACGAGTTAGTAGTTATGATTTGTGAGTTAATAGTTATATGTTATGAGTTATGAATTATGAGTTATGAGTTAATATTTATATGTTATAAGTTAATAGTTGAGTTATGAGTTATGATTTAGGAGTTACGAGTTATGAGTTAGGAGTTATGACTAAGAATTTATGAGTAAGTAGTTATGATTTAAGAGTTACAGGTTAGGAGTTATAAGTTATGAGTTAGTAGTTATGATTTATGAGTTAATAGTTATATGTTATGAGTTATGAATTATGAGTTATGAGTTAATAGTTATGAGTTAATATTTATATGTTATGAGTTAATAGTTATGAGTTATGAGTTATGAGTTACGAGTTATGAGTTAGGAGTTTCCTTCAGTTTCTCTTCTTAGAAAAAAGTGTGACAAACGGACGGATGGATGAAAATCCGACCAAATCTATAAAAGTTTCAGTCCGGGGCAGAAGAAAGAAAGAAAAATATCTGGAACTGAACTTAAGCATGCATAATTAGATACGTAAATGAAGTTATATTTTTTGAAAAGTGTTATCTGATTTGGTATCTAGAAGGTAGAAGCAGAAACGTCGTGCCATTCATTTCTCTCGACGTGAAAGTTTACGTCGTTCAAGACTCGGCATGACCTACTCCCACGGTGTCTTGCAAACCCATTAATTAAATAACGTGCTCGCTTCTAAAGGATTCGATTGAAACTCATTGCAATTAGAATTAAAGTGGGAATAATACTAAAGAGTGTATTCTGTGTCTACACAATAATTCCGTATTTCATAAAAGCGTGGGCTTTTCATTGTCCTCTTATTAATGAATTCTAGCTTCCCATGATCTTTCCGACTAATTTAATTTCCTCAATGGCTCATTAAATCACTCATTTCTTGTCAAGTGATAGAAACATGTATAATATTTATGTTTCACGTATTTCTGGGAAATGAAAAATAATTACAGGGCTACTAGAGGCTAATTTCTCTTACTCTCCCTAAATTCCCCTACTCTTACTAAATTCCCCTACTTCCCCTTCTCTAACTTTATCCTTTATCACCCTTTTCCTTACTTCATCGTCCACTACTTCCTCTTCTTCTCGCTTTCCCAGCTAACACTTCCCTACTCCTACTTCCCTAAATTTCAGTTCTCATCCTATACTTAACATCATTTCTAATCAATTCCCCTACTTTCTCTCACTCACACTAACTTCTCCTAATTCGGTTCACTAATTTTTTTTTCCCTTATTACTCTGGCTTTCCTTCCCCGTATTTCCTTCCCATTGTCCTCTCTCCTATTTCCCCGACCCCCCCCCCCTCATTTCCTCATAATTTCCTCTTGACTGATTTTGCTTAAGTTTCCTTCGCTTGTTTCTTTTCACCTAGCTACTTCCTCTGCTCTCATTTTCCATCATTTTAAATACTTTCCCTGCCCTCATCGCCCATCCCAACCCCTACTTTTTCTCCCTTCACTTCCCCATCACTTATTTCCTATCACTTCCTCTACTTCCTCTCCCTTATTGTCCATCACTTCTTCTATTTCTCGACCCCTCATTTTCTACCATTTCCCCTACTTTCCCTCCTCTTAGTTCCTCTTATCTTCTCTACTTCCTTTTCCTACTTCCTCTCCCCTTAATTCGACTACTTCCCAGTCCCTTACATCACCCTTTATATTTTCTGCTACTTATTCTACTTTTCCTCCCCTCTTTTTTTCTACTCACCCTCCGCTAATTTTCCATCACTTTCCTTACTTTCCATCCATTATTTACCTTCACTCCCCTACTTTCCTATCCATAATTTCCCCTCGCCACTCATATTATCTCTCCACTCATTTCCCCTCACTTACTCTAAGTTTCCCTCACTTCCCCACCCTGAAAAAAAGGGAAGGAAGGTGAATAAATTCGCTAAAATCCATCAAAATATTTTTAAATCCAGTGAAATTCTACGAAATCTGATGAAATCCCTTAAAATCGTTGAGGTCCTAGAAAATCTGGGTAATTTTTTAAAACAGCATGAAAATTTGTTTAAACCCTTTAAAATTATTAAAATATTTAGAAATCCCTTAAAATTGTTTAAGTCCCTTAAAAACGCTTCGATATATTTTTAAATACCCTCAAATATTTTAAATCTCTAAAAGTCTTTATAAATCACTACACATTTTTTTCAGTTCTTGAAAATTCCCTGCAATTTTTAAAAATCTCCTCAAATATTTTAAAGCCTGTAAAAATTTGTTTAAACACTTTTAAATCATTAAAATCCTTGGGAATCTCTTAAAATTGTTTAAATCCCTTAAAACTTCCTTTTTATCATTTTAAAAACCCTAAAATAATTCAAATCCTTTGAATTTTTTCTAAAATACCTCTACATTCTTGTTCACTCTTAAAAATGAGTTGGAATTTTTGAGAATATCCTCTAATATTTTAAGTCCTTTAAAATCTTTTGGAATCATTTGAAACCTTTTTAAATACCCTAAAACCTTAAATATATTTTCAAATTTCTTGCAATATTTTAAAATACCCAAAAATATTTTAAATCCTTAAAAATTTTTTTCAATACTTCATCATTTTTTTTACTCTTAATAATTACTTGGAGTTTCAAAAAATACTATGATATCTTTTAAAATATTTTTATATCCCTTCGAATTTTTTTGAAGCTGTTAAAAATTCCTTAGAATTTTTTAAAATATCCTCAAATATTTCAAATCCTTTAAAATCTTTTAAAATACCTTGCAATTTTTCAGGATGCCCTAAAACCTAAAAAATCTTTTTAAATCCCTTGCAATTTTTTCTAATTCTTTGAAAACTTTAAAATATTTGAAATCTTCTGAAATCCCTTGAAACTTAAAAGAATTTTGATATTTTTTAAATCACACTACACTCTTTTTAAAGTTTTTAAATTCCTTCCAATTTTTTCAAGTTTTATAAAATTCCTTAGAATTCTTTAAACAAAATCTAAAATACCCTAAAACCTAAAAAAAATCTTTTTAAATCCCTTGGAATCTTTTGAAATCCCTTGAAATTTTTTAAAACGCCCTAAAACCTAAAAACATTTTTAAATCCCTTGGAATCTTTTGAAATCCCTTAAAATTTTTTTAAATGCCCCAAAACCAAAAAGATCTTTTTATAACCCTTAACAACTTTTGAAATACCCTAAAATATTTCAAATCTTTTTTATTTTTTTTTTAATACATTCAAATTTTGGTAAGCTTTAAAAAAATCCCTGGATTTTTTTTCATATTCTCAAATATTTTTTATCCTTTCAAATCTTTCGAAATACCTTAAAATATTTTAAATCTTTAAAAATATTTTTAAATCCCTAAAATTTTTTTTTAAGCTTTTAAAAATTCTTTGGAATTTTATAAAATATCCTGAAATATTTCAAATCCTTTAAAATCTTTTGAAATCCCTTGCAATTTTTCAAAATGCCCTGAAACCTAAAAAATTTTTTTAAATCCCTTTCAATCTTTTGAAATTTCCTGAAATGTTTAAAATACTAAAAGTTTTTTTTTCAATACTGTGAAATTTCCTAAATTTTTTAATAATTACTTGGAGTTTTAAAAAATAACCTAAAATCTTTGAAATCTTTTAAAGTCCCTTAAAACTTGAAAATTTGTTTATATTTCAATTATTCGTTTTGAAGTTTTACTCTTTCCAATCTTCTGAAATCCCTTGGAACCTTTTGAAATACCCTAGAAGATTTCAAGTCTCTTAAAATTTTTTCCAATCGTTTGAAATTTGTTAAATCTCCTAATAATTACTTGCATTTTTAAAAAATACTCCAACATCTTTGAAATATTTTGAAATCCCTTGAAACTTGAAAATTTCTTTGTATTATAAAATTACACTATACTTTTTTCAATCTTTTTAAATCACTTTAAATTTTTTTAAGCTTCGAAAAATTCCTTGGTATTTGAAAAAAAAAAGTTTAATTTCCTTAATTCTAAAAAAATCTCTTAAAACTCCTTGGAATCTATTGAAATCCCTTCAAATTTTTTAAAATGCCCTAAAACCTAAAAAACTTTTAAAATCCCTAGGAACCTTTTGAAATACCGTAAAATATTTTGAATTTTCCAAAAAAAATTTTCAGTTCTTTGAAATTTCTAAAATCTCTTAATGATTTTTCGGAGTTTCAAAAAATACCCTCAAATCTTTTTAATCTTTTGAAATCCCTTGAAACTTGAAAATTTCTTCATATAGTCAAAAATAACACTACATTTATTTTAATCTTTTTAAATCCCTTTAAATTTTTTCAAGCTTCAAAAAATCCCCTTGAATTTTTTTACATATCCTCAAATATTTTAAATCCTTTTAAATCTTTTGAAATCCCTTGAAATTTTTTCAAATGCTCTGAAACCTAAAAAATCTTTTTAAATCCCTTGGAATTTTTTGAAATCCCTTGCGATTTTTCAAAATGCCCTAAGACCTAAAAAATCCTTTTAAATCCATTGCCATTTTTTGAAATTCTTTAAAATGTTTAAAATACTTTAAAATTTTTTTTTATTTCTTTCAAATCTTCTAAATTTCTTAATAATTACTTGGAGTTTCAAAAAATACCCTAAAATTTTTGAAATCTTTTAAATCTCTTAAAACTTGAAAATTTCTTCATATATTCAAAAATAACACTACACTCTTTTCAATCTTTCTAATCCTTTCAAAATTTTTTAAGCTTAAAAAAATTCCTTGCAATTTTTTTAAATATCCTCAAATATTTTTAATCCTTTCAAATCTTTCAAAATACCTTGAAATTATTTTTAATGTCCTAAAACCTAAAAATTTTTTTTTTAATTCCTTGGAATCTTTTGAAATACCATAAAATATTTTAAATCCATTCAAATTTTTTTCAATCCCTTGAAATTTTTTAAATCTCCTAATAGTTACTTGAAACTTTGAAAAAATACCCGAAGACCCTTAAAATCTTTTGAAATCCCTTGAAACTTAAAAATTGTTTCATATTTTCAAAAATACCTTAAGACCTTAACAATTTTTTTAAAATACCTTGGAATATTTTGGAATACGCCAAAATATTTTAAATCCTTTCACATTTTTTCAAACCCTTTCAATTTTGTAAATTTCTTGATAATTACTTACAGTTTTGAAAATACCCTTAAATCTTTGAAATATTTTGAAATACCTGCAAATCTCTTAAAGATTTTAAAAATCCCTTGGAATTTTTAAAAATACCGTTTTCCTTTCAATTTTTTTTAATACCTTCAAATTTTGTTAAGCTCTTTAAAGATCCTTGTAATTTAAAAAAAATACGCTATAATATTTCAAATCCAGTGAAATCTTTTGAAATACCTTCAACTTTCAAAAATTCTAGAAAATTTCTTGATATTTTTCAAAAATACTGATGGGATTTACCTCCCCAAGAAAGTAATGCTGTAATAGGAATAAAGTATCAAAAATGTTTAAAATACATCACGTAACAAATTTTAAAAAAATTGAAACTTTTCTAGTACCATTGTTTAATAAATCACTTTAAATTTATAAAATTCAGAAAAAATGTTGTGTAAAAAAGTCCTATTTTAGCAGTACTTTTTTGGGTCATGAATCCCATCAATACTTGTCAAAATTTCGCAAAAAAATAAAATAGGATATTTTTAGTACCTTTGTCCCAAAAATTATTAATAAAAAAATAAACTTTGAGTAGCTCTTAAAAATTACTTAATCTAGGGAAATATTTTGAAATACCTTGAACTTTTTAAAACTCTTGAAAATTTCTTGATATTTTCCAAAAATACCTTAAAGTCTTTCAAATACTTTAGAATTTCTTCAAATTACTTAAATCTATTGAAAACGGAGCTAAGGTATTTAAAATTCTACACAATCTTTCCAAATTCCTTGAAATTTCTTCAAGGTTTGGAAAATTCATTAAAATTTTTTTGAATAAACTAAACTCTTTAAAAAAAATTATATTACTTTAAATTATTCGAATTAATAGGAAATTTCTTAAAATCTTTTAGAATATCCTAAAATTATTAAAGATCTGTAAAAATACTTGAAATGTCCATCAATATGTTAAATTTCTTTGAAATCCAACTAAATCTCTCAATCTTGTTAATAAATTATTTAAAATTAATTAAAAATATGTAAAAATTCTATAACATTCTGTAAAAGCTGATAATATTTCCTGTAATTTTGGACAACTTAAAATACCTTGAGAACTTTTAAATAAGCGTACGTAGTAAGTATGATTTTAAAATCACAATTTAGATACTTATTTCACATCACAAAAATTTACAAAAATTATATAATTGGAATAAATTTATTTTTAACATAAGCAATCTTTTATTATACAAATTATAGCGAATATTCAATTGCATAACCTTGAAGTGAATAATCAGTTTATGTACTTAATTTAAAAAATTAAAATTTAATCTTTGTGTAATTTAGTATCAAGGAAAAAATTAATCATCTAATAATTTATTTATCTGTTTACAACATAAAAGGCTGAAAGACTGAAATCTAATTCCAAATAAGTCATTGGAAATAATTTGAAATAAATAATTAAAAATAATTCGAAATAACAACAAAAATTAATAATTTTTACTTCACACTTTTTAAAATTTTTACTTTCATTTTTGAAATTTTGATCTATTAGTAAGCTTTTATACTAATTTCAGAAAAAATTAAAACCTATTAATGGATAATTTTGAAAATTAAATTCAGATACTTATTTCACAACATCAAAAATATTGACAAAAATTGCATAATAGAAATTGAGGTATTTTATATATAAATAAACTTTTATTATACAAATTATACCCAATACTAAATTTGAATGTAATCTTTATGTAATTTTTTATTTTGAAAAAAATTAATCAGCTAATAATTAATTAATCAGTTCACAAAATAATAAACATTAAGGCCATGTCAGCGTAACCACAAAAAATGTTTTTGCATTTTTTTCAAACCAACTTACGTTCACAAGAATGTTTTATAAAAAAAAAAAATTTTTCATGATTGTAAAAATTTAAGACTCAAAAAACTTTTTTTAGTGCTTCTTATTTAATTTCCTAAATTTTTAACTCGATATCGCGTTTCTGATGAACGTAAGATGTATTTGAAAAAATTCGAAAAGAAATTTTGAGGTTACGCTGCATTGGCTTTGAATTATAATTTGCATTAAAACATTCAAATATTTTTTAATCTCTTTTTCTCTCTCTCTCTCTATATA
>JAUELO010000272.1:1449037-1461981 GCA_032357855.1 Amphibolips quercusostensackenii | reverse complement strand
CGACTGTTTTTTATTTTAAATTAAAAAAAATTTTTAGCTGAAATATCAACTATTATCATTTGAACTACTTTGTTCAAACCTAAGTTTTTGGGGTTGATAATTTAATAATGTAGTTGAAAATTCATTTGTTAGGTTGAAAAATTACCTTTTTTCTTTAAAATTCTTTTCTTGTAGAAAATTCAACTATTTGGCTGAAAGTAAAACTACTTTGTTAAATAAAATTTTTTTCTGTTTATTGATAATTTATCACTTAAGTCAAAAACTTATTTCCGTTGTTGACAATTTAACTACTTTGTTGAAAATTTATTGTCATTATTAATTAAAATTAATTTTTTTAACTAAAAATTTACCTATTCAATTTTTAGTTGAAAATTCACCTTTTCTGAAAAGTTGTCTTTAATATTTAAAAAATAATTTTTTTTTCGGTGAAATCCAATTTTCTTGGTTAAATGCACCTGTTTCTTATTTCAAATTGAAATATTTCTTGATGAAATATTAACTGTTTTTGCTTCAAAATTAAAATTTATTTTCTTTGTTCAAGATTCATGATGTCACGAGAAAACTCATCTCTTTGGTTGAAAACTGATTTAAAAATAAAAATTTTTTCATGAATGGAAATTAATTTTATTGATTGAAAATGTAACTATTCCTCTCTAGTAAAAAATTGCTTTTTTTGTTGCAAATGCAACAATATTGTTGGAGATTCGTCTTTTTACGTTAAATTTTAAAAAAATTAATTTTTTTACATTTAAAGAATTCAACTCTATTGATAAATTTTTTATGTAATTTATTTGAACTTCATTTTTTTGGTATAAAATTAAACTTCTTAGCGGAAAATTGATTATTTTTTAAAAATAAACTACTTAGTTGATTGTTGAACTCTTTAGTTAAAAATTCATTCTTTTTGTTAATGATGGATCATTTCAGTTAAGAATTTATATTTTTGTTTAAAAATGTAACTATTTTATTCAAAATTCTTTCTTTTAATCTTAATTCTTTTAAATTAACTATTAAACTTTTTTTTGGTTAAACATTAATCTTCGGACGTTGTATTATCATCTGAAAAAAATAAATTTTTTAACAAAAATGCAATGGTTTATTTCATTGCGCAGAATTTCTAAAAATAAAAACAAAAATTTAGCGACCAAATGTGGACAATCAATCTAAAACGTTCCTATTGTAATCAAAAGAAGAAAAAATAGAAAAAAAAAAGAAAAAAAGAGGAAAGAAAAATGAGAAAGGCATCCAACCAAACCCCCTTCCTTCTCTTTTTTTATTTCTTTTGTCTTTCTCTATTTTTATTACTATACAATTACAATAATAAAACTATATTGTAAAAGAACAACGTTTTTGATGCTTATACAGCACCCTTATCAAGGTTAGAAATATTGGAATAAGTAGGAAGAGTGACGAAAAAACGGTACTCTCTCTTCAAAACCCGAGATCCAAGTTATGGTCAAAATGCAAATCTTGTATTGAGGCAAGATAAATTTAAGCAGGTAGGAAGAATGACAAAACAAGGGTCGTCTTTTTTTCATACCTGAAGTCCAAGTGATGGTCCAAATGCAAATCTTGTATTGAGGTGAGAAACATTTAAGCAGGTAGGAAGAGTGACGAAATGAAGGTCGTCTTTTCTTCAAACCTGAAATCTAAGTGATGGTCAAAAGGTAAATACATTACTCCCTCTTTGAAACCCGAGATCCAAGTGATGGTAAATGCAAATCTTGTATTAAGGCAAGAAACATTTAAGCAGGTAGGAAGAATGACAAAACAAGGGTCGTCTATTTTTAAACCTAAAGTCCAAGTGATGGTCAAAATGCGAATCGTGTATTGAGGTAAAAAACATTCAAGCAGGTAGAAAAAGTGACGAAATGAAGGTCGTCTTTTCTTTATACCTGAAATCCAAGTGATGGTCAAAAGGTAAATCCATTACTCTCTCTTCAAAACCCGAGATCCAATTGATGATCAAAATGCAAATCTTGTATTGAGGCAAGAAACATTTAAGCAGGTAGGAAGAATGAAGAAACAAGGGTCGTGTTTTCTTGATAACTGAAGTCAAAGTGATGGTCAGGACAAATCTGTTATTGAGGTGAGAAACATTTTGAGAAACAAAGCAGGTAGGAAGAGTGACGAAATGAAGGTCGTCTTTTCTTCATACCTGAAATCCAAGTAATGGTCAAAAGGTAAATCCATTACTTCCTCTTAGAAGCCCGAGATCCAAGTGATGGTCAAAAGGCAAATCGTGTATTGAGGCAAGAAACATTTAAGCAGATAGGAAAAATGACGAAACAAGGGACGTCTTTTTTCACACCTGAAATCCAAGTAATTGTCAAAATGCGAATCTTGTATTGAGGTAAGAAACATTTAAGCAGGTAGAAAGAGTGACAAGACAAAGCTCGTCTTTTCTTTCTACCTAAAACACAAGTAATGGTCAAAATGTAAATTCATTACTCTCTCTTCGAAACCCAAGATCCAAGTGATGGTTAGAAGGCAAATCTTGTATTGAGGCAAGACACGTTATAGCAGGTTTTTGAGTGAAGAAACAAGAGTGGCCTTTTCTTTATGCCTGAAATCCAAGTGATGGTCAACATGCAAATCTCTTAAAAAATCTCGCAAGAAAAATTCAAGCAGGTAGAAAGAGTGACGAAACAAGGATAGTCTTTTCTTCATACCTGAAATCCAAGTGATGGTCAAAAGGCAAATCCATTCTAATCAAACAGAAATATACGGTAATAAGAATTTAGAAATAGCAAAATGCCAAAGAAAATCAAGATTCATGAAACCTATGGTTAAATATAATTAATCATGTTGACATAACTTTTGTTTAAAATATTTACAGACAGTTATCAATGCTATCAACAGTTTTTATTCAAGACTTCAATTTACCCACGAAATATAAAAAAATAATAAGATCATCTTTTTAAACATCGAGGTAATTAAATATCTGGATGGTAATATTATCACCAATTGGCATAGAAAAAGTACATTTGCAGGTAGACTTTTGGATTTCTGTTCGGCTTAACCTTTTTTGAACAAAAGTGCAGTAATCAAAAACTTAATTGACAGTGCTCTAGGCTTGACCCATATTTCAAGTCATCAAAGAAATTTGGATATTGTTAAAAATATCCTTTATCTGAATCATTACCCACACAAATCAATTGATAAACACAGTGAAAGCAATAAGAGAAAGAGAGAATTTATGGAAATCCTTTATATCAAAAAACAAAATAATTCATCTATTAACTTAAAAACTGATGCAGATAAATTAAACTCTTAAATTTCCTTGGCTTTTTCTAAATCCTAAATTCTTCTTAATGTATATGTCTCTTTGATTTTAATGGATTTATCTTTTGACCATCACTTGGATCTCAGGTTTCAAAGAGAGAGTACCGTTTTTACGAGCGGTCAAAAGCACGCCGAGGCCGAGGCATTTTACTCCTCGGGCAAGATCGGTTTTCTTCGCTATGGTAGGCTGCGCGCGTCTACGCTCTCGAAATATGGGGAGTCAGAATAAAAATGAAAAAGTTTTCATAAAAAAAAATTATTCTGTTTCGGGAAAATAAAGATTTAGTGTCACAGAATCGCACTGTAATAGACGATTTTTCGCTGAAAAGTCTATAAAAAGAAAAAAGGTATAAGTTTCTTTATGGTAAATATTTTAAGAAATTTCGTTTTTGATCACAAGGCAAAAAGTTAAGTGAAAAAAACTTATGAAAGTGTCTTTTTGTAAAAAATGAAGATTTAAAATTGTTGGCTGGAATTTAAACTTTTATGCCGGAAACAGAAACGAATAGTTTTATTTAGGGACTTTATCTTTGAAAAAATAAGTATTTTATTATTGTACTGCATTAAAAATTTTTAAGGAAAAGCAATATGGGCAGAAAATAGTTTTTAAAAATAGCAGAAAGCTAGACAATTCAATAAAAAAGATGAGAGACGAGTACGGAGAGTCAACTTTGTATATCAAAATTTCTAAATAGATAATTTTACTCCATCATAAAATGTATTTCCAAATGTTGCTAAAAATTGAAGATTTGAATTGTAAGTTATTGTTTAATATTGGGAAATGATTTTTTTCTTAAAATTTCGCTATCAGCCTAAAATTTGTCGAATTTCTTACATTTTCAAAGAGATAAGAAAAATTAAATTATGGGAAAAAACTTATTTTGAAGAATTCAAAAAAAGTTAGAAGCTTTTTAATAATTATAAAAGATTTAAGAAGATTGAATTTTATTCAATATTTCTGGGAGAATTTGAAATGGTTTAGGTATTAAATTCAAAAGTATAATTTTAGATTTTAAAGATACCAAAATGAAAATTTTTATTATTTCTCAGGATTTGACAAAATTTTTGGCAAATTTAATTTCGCAGGGTGTCAAGAGAATGAAAAAAATGTTCTTAAGATTTATGGGAAAACTTTGAATAATTGTTTTTTAATGATTCTGAAAGAAAATTGAAAAAGATTACAAAACATTTTTGATTATTTCCTTAAATTTTAAAAAAGACTGTAAAATATTTTAAAGCAAAATGTTGCAATTCAGCTATATTACATAATTTTTAAAAAGGTTTGAGTAAGCGTAAGAGATATTCAAAGTTTCGAAACTATTAAAAAATAATTAAAACTTGTGGAGATTTTTAAAGAATTTTGTAAGGTTTCACGAAAATCAAAAAAATATTTTTAGGTTTCTAGGAAAAATTAAAATGATTTTTTTAAATATTAATTTGAAGAGATTATTTAAAAGGATTTTAAAACATTTTAAAACATTTCTAAAACAGCAAAAGAAGAATATGAAAGATTTTAAGAAAATTCTTGTTTATTTTTCAGAATTTGAAAAAAATGCAGAAAAAATTTATTTAAAGAAAGAACATTTTAACGATTCAAAGGATTTCCTAAGATTTCGAAAAAGTATGTACAAGATTTTAAAGCAAAATGTTTCAGTTTGGTAAGATTAAAAAATCAAAACAAAAACCGTATAAATTCAAGAAATATTTAGGGGAATTAAAGAGATTCTAAAAGAATTTTAAATTTTAAAAGATTTTTAGAAATGTAGATTTTTGAAGATCTTAAAAAAATTTTAGAAGCTTTGAAAGAATTTCGAAAGGTTTTAAGAGATTAAACCAATTTTCTTAAATTTCCTGGGAAAATTTAGAGGATTATAAGGCACTTTTTTACATTTTGAATGATTTTTAAAAATTTTAAGAAAAATTTTAGTCAGTTAAAAATATTTTTAGGAATTTCAGACGTTTTATATAGATTATAAATATTTAAAAACTTGAAAACATTTCCGCAAATTTATAAACTATTTACTGATTTCTTCTAAACTTCTAAAAGTCCTAAGCGTCTTTTAAAAAGACTCGAATTTTTCGTAATATTTTGTAAAATCCTATAAAATAAAAATTCTCTAAAATCTCCTAGATTTTTATAAAATTATTTTGTTATCATTATGGTATTGAAAAAATATTTTAAATTGGTTAATTTTAACTAGTACTTATATCAAGTAACTTCTATATTTGTGTGACTAAAAAAAATATTGAAAAAGCATTCAGTGTTACATCAAAATATTGTTTTATTAATTTCTAGACAATACTTTATCTTAAAAACCTTTTTTTATTCAGAAAACGTCTATTATGTTTTTAAAAATAATACAAAAAATGATGCGTAACGGCCTTGAGGGAGAGGGTGTCCAAAAGAAGTTTCACGGTCTGGTACATGGGAGAGAGGGGTTTAAGAAAGGTCTAAAATAATGCTACGTAATATGTAAAAGCTCCCGTATTTGATTAATTTAATTTTTTACAAAAATTTCACTAATTGCAAATTTAATGATTAAAATGTTTAATAAGTTCTGTAATGAATACATTTTATGGGAGATAAACGGAAAAATGTAAAATATGACTTGTATATTTAAATCAGTTTTTAATCTAATAACCTGTCAAGTCGAGCTTGGTCCTGGTTGTATTCAGTATCTTAAAGGACCCAAAATAACAATTTTGAATATTGACAAAAATCACTTTCGATAGACGCATTTAAAACTCATCTCGAAAAATATAGAAAAACTTTAAAGTATCAAGTTTTGAAGTTAAATTTTCCATAGTACAGTATCAACATGTAAAAGGAAGATCAACTTTATAATATAACAAGCGTGTTGGATTTGGCGATTTTCTGCTGAATTATGCTTTCATGCTGTCCTACGAAAGCTTTCAGATTAAATTTTAATTATATAAGATGTTTTATAAAATCGATTATTTAATGTATCCTGTCTCTTTCCTGTGAAATAAACCGAATTACCTCAATTGTGAAAAGAATAAAACAAAATCACTTTTTTTCTCTGCTAGGTATGAAATTGGTGCAAGCCTTAAACTCGGTACTATTCATTGTAAATGAGGGAGCTGCAAAAAACGCGCCAACTGCCGGCTATGCGATAGGCGCGCGCAGCCTAGCGTACTGAAGAAAACGAAGAAAACCGATCTCGCCCGATGATCAAAGTGGCCCGGCCTCGGCGTGATTTTGATCCGATCGTCATTTTTTTCGTCACTCTACCTACTTATTCAAATATTTCTAACCTTGATAAAAGGTGCTGCATGAGCATCGAAACGTTGAGTTTTTACTACATATTTTCTATTATTGTAATTGCATAGTAATAAAAATAAAGAAACGCGAAGAAAAGATTGATTTTGATTTTTCAGTCAAATGATCGATTAATTTAATCAGAGAAATTTTGCCTGATTTAAATTTAGAATCTAACAGAAGGGTTGGAGATCTTCTTACAGGAACTGGGAATTCTAGAAAAGTGGATTCTCCAAATATCAAAATTTACTAGTCACTTTGGCAGCCAGTTGATATCAAAGGGGGACGGAAGTAGCGTTTTTATCGGTATGATATACGCAGAAAGGTCAGAGCCTGATTTGAAAGTTCAAGGAGGAGGATACAACGCTTAACTGCTTCCGAGGTATAGGAAGAAGAAGCGAAGCGATTTTATGCAGGTTCATCGCCTGTGCCAAGAAAATGTCACTTGCCTATTTTCACGTAACCTACAACTGCTATAGAATAGGTTTCTCCAAATCGAGATAGTGTGCCTGGTAACAAAAAGCAGCATCGATGTTTATTGTAATATCACAGGGAGTCGGGTAAGGATTGTATGGGGACCAAGGAAGTTGTGTAAGGTGTTTGTGCAATTTCTGGTGTTTCGCCAGAAATTGCTGAACAGGCTGCGATGCATGGTTTTAAAGAAAATATCAAATATTTTGGTTGATACGCAGTTTTGCAGAAATTTCTTTCTTTTGGAAGATTGAGGAGGATTTTGAAGGATTTATAAGATTCACGCATATTTTTAAGGATTCTTAACGGATTTTCTCGGCTTTTCGATGATTTTAGTAATTCTAAGGGATTCTGAAGCCTGTATATAAGGTATTCATATCATAAAATCGCTGAAAACGATAGTATTTGTTATTGGTTGAGAGTTCATTCTTTTCGACTGAAAAGTCTATTCTCAAATCTTTGGTTGAAAATTTATCTTTTTTGGTTCAAAATTTTATTATTTAGCTCGAAATTAAACGATTTCTTTACAAATTCAACAATTATATGAAAAAGTAATTTGGTTAAAAATTTACCTATTTTCTTAGAAGTTCGTCATTTTCGCTTGAAAATTTAACAATTTAATTGGAAAAATTTTTTATTTTCTGAAGAAAAATTTTTCTTGAGCGCGAATTCAACTATTTTGTTGAAAATAAATTTTTTTTTTAAATGCAAGTACCTTATTAGAAATGAATCTGCTTTGGTTAATTTTGTTTTTTGTTAAATTCAAATATTTATTTTGTTAAAAAAAAATTTTTTTTTTTTTAAATTTGTCGTTTCTAGTAAAAAATTATTCTTCTTGGTTAAAAATTGAACCACTTCATTAAAAATGTATGTATTTTGTTAAAAATTCATTCTTTTGGTTAAATATTAATCTCTTAAAAAAAGACGAACTTTTAACGTAAGAAGCATGAATATTTAACTAAATAGGTGAATGTGCAACTAAAAAATTAATTTTCAACTAAAAAAGAAATAGTTAAATTTTTTTTTAACAAAATTAATTTTTACAAAAAAAATGAATTGAAATTGTCTTTAATCAAATTTTCAACTAAAGAGATTAAGTTTAAAGTAAAATCATAAATCTTTTACCAAAAAAAAATAAATTAGTAACAAATTAGTTCAACCAAGTAATAAAATTTTCACACAAAAAAATTAAGTCTCAACAAAAAATGTAATAGCTGATATATCAACTAAAACAGATTTTAATTTCAAATCAAAACTAGTTCATATTTCAATCAAAAGATTTTAATAAAAAATAAAAAATAGTTTAACTTGACCAAAAAATTAATTTTTAGCGGAAGAAATTTACTTTCTACCAGAAAAGACGAATTTCCAACAAAATACGTGTCAAATAAATCAACAACTTAATTTTTAACAAAAAAAACTAGAAAATTTCAAAAAAATTAGTGAAATTATCAACCATCGAAATACGTTTTTAACTAAAATAATAAATTATTTACAAAAAAAAATTGAATTCTTAATAAACTGTTTTAAGTTTTGACCAAGTAGTTAAATTTTTAATCAAAAAATATAAATTATTCATGAAATATATAGTTAAATCCTTAACCAAGTATTTGAATTTTTATCTAAAAAAAATCCATTGTCAACAAAAATAATAAATCATTATCCAAAAAAATTAATTTTTAACAAAGTATTTTGACTTTCAACTAAGTAATTGAATTTTCAAGAAAAAAAGATAAATTCTCAATGAAAAATGTGATAGAGTTGATACTTCAAGCAAAAATTATATTAATTTTTAATAAAAAACATTTACTATTTAAACGAAAAAAGATTTTAAATTTATATAAAAAACAGCGGATTGAACCATAAAATATGGATTTTCAACAAAATAGTTGAATCTTCAACCAAAGAATTGAATTTTTAACTAAAACTTAAAAATTTTTAAGAAAAAAATGAAATAGTTTAAATTTCAATTAACATAATTAATTTTTAATTCCGAAGAAGAATT
Organism: Amphibolips quercusostensackenii; assembly: GCA_032357855.1. Taxonomy (NCBI): domain Eukaryota; kingdom Metazoa; phylum Arthropoda; class Insecta; order Hymenoptera; family Cynipidae; genus Amphibolips; species Amphibolips quercusostensackenii. The sequence continues at coordinate 1,452,940 of JAUELO010000272.1, read as the reverse complement.
TTCAACTGAACAATAACATTTTTAAGAAAAAAATGATTTTTCAATCAAATGGATTACTTTTTGAACACGAAGATGAGTTACATTATTTTTAACTAGAAAGGACAGTTTTCCACCAAAAATGGAATAGCTGATTTGTAAATTGGAAAGATTTCAATTTTTAATGAGAAACTGTTTAATTTACCCAAAAAGAGGAATTTTGAAACCAAAATATTCATTATCTACCAATAAAGGTAAATTGATTTAATCCCTAACGTTCACTGTACAAATCAGTAATTTATAATGATCTATACATTTTAAACTGTAATTGTCATTGATTAAATCAATTATTTGAATTATATTAGCAGTAAATTTTACTAATTAAATAATATATTGTAAATTATATAACCAGAAACTTTCACTAATTAAATCAGTCATTTTGATTGATCCAATCTGTAACTTTCATTTGTTAACCAGTTAATCATGGTTTAATTTATTCATATATTGTAATCTAAGAATTTAATGAAGAATTGTAATACATAATTATATAATTCTCAAAAAAATTTTACATTGCATGAAAAAAAAAATTATATTCAAAATAAAACAATACATGTAGCGTATTTGTTCGCGTCTTTGAGATGCATCGATTGACCTATTTTATTGAAACTTTTATAAGCCACTAATACCGATTTATGAAGTATCAAAAATTGCTTTTTCTGTTTGTAGAAGAAAAACTTTTTTTATATTGAAAATACGGCAATATGATGCGTAATGTATTGGTTCGCGTCCTTGAGACGCATTGATTGACCTATTGTTGAACCTTTTATGACCCACCTGTACCGATTTACGAAGTTTCAAAAAAAGTTATGTATTCGGTTTATATGTGAAAAACTCACATTAAGAATACTACAGTACTGTATCTAACATGTTTGTTTGCGTCTTTGAGACAGTTCGAACGACCTATTGACGAACCTTTAATGACCTATTATGATCTAGCAATACCGATTTATAAATTACAAAAATAAGTTGTTTATCTTGTTAATATGAGAAAAAAATTATTCAATATTAGGAATACTACAGTAAATTTATATGATACATTTGTTCGCGTCTTCGAGATGCATCAATCGACCAAATTAAGAACCTTTCGTGACCTACTATAACCTACTAACACAATTTCCGCATTTGCTAACAAAATTATTTTCCTTGTTCATGATGGGATTTATTTTTTATTATAAGAATATAACAGTGCTGCAGTTGATGTAAATATTCGCGCCTTCGAGACGCGTGGATTGATCTATTGACGAACTTTTGATGACCATTCATGATTAATCAATAGCTACTTCTAAGAAAGCTTAAAAAAAGTTACATGCATGGTTTCTATGTAAAAAACTTTGGTTTCAATTATAAAATTTTTTCTCTTACTTTTATCTTTATTTCACTTTTCATCTTATGGTAATGTTATATCACCGTAAGATAAAAAGTTGTTGACTGTAACAGAACATATCAATTGATTTTTTGGTGGGCTCTCTAATTTTCTGAAAATAAGATTTTCGGTAAGACAGAAACATAAGTGAAAAATATTGACAGTATTCATTTTTTTTCTAGAGAAAAGCCTAACTCTATTAAGAATCAAATTCATCTGATACCTATGAATCAGGAAGCAAATGGCCATAAAATGAGTACAAATAAAAACACCCATAGTGAATATATCCACAATATTTCGCAGAGGTATTTTATAATTTTATCATAGCAGATAAATCAGTCACTACTGTTGACTCTGTTGATTCTGAATAATAGCAAAAAAGGTATGTTTCCGAAAAGTATTTTTTTCTGTGTGGATAACTTTAGAAAGAACATAATATTGGTTTGTGCAAAAAAAAAGCATCGGTATGAATCAGTACTTTATTTGACCAGTTTTCATCGAAACGACACACATTTCACACGCTAGTGTCGTAAAAGTAATTTCCGATTTTATAGCAGTAGCAACAGATATTATTTACGTTCGCATTTGTTAGTTTTGTCGAGAATTTGCAAGAAGTCAGTGGCCATTCTTGCATACGATGATATTCGTACAATTATTGTTAGAGGCAGTTTCGTTCGAAGAATACGCCGATTCCTAAGTGCGTCAGGGCGATTTGAAGACGCCGACGACGGGACATTCTCGTCGCGACGTTTATTGGATCGTTTACTAGTCAAGGTTCGTAACGAAGGAGAGGTCGCTCTTAACTTAAAATCAGGCAAAATAAAATATAATAAAATATAAAAAATTAAATTAAATAAACTGTTACAAATTATTCCTTTTAATATACTTGCGCGATCAACAAGATCTAGGGATCCAATCTACTTGGCTCCCAGTGATGATATAGATCTCTTTACAGTATCAGTACATACTTTTTGTAATATAGTCTGCGAATTTATATCTAGCACAACCCTACAATAAATATTGTTTATAATATGACTATGTTATTAACATCTTTTTACTGATGGATTTAAATATAAACAATATTATAAGCTCTTCGTTTAGTTATAAGTGCACCATGATTTTGTATTATTATAAATATAGGTAATACAATGTACTTTTGAAGCTCTGTAATTGGCCTCTGGCTGTTGGGCTTATTCTATCAATAAATTGAAAATTGAAATAAACCTTTACTTTTGGCTAAAATAATATATGTCTGCTATCTCAGTGAACCACAACATACCGGAAAATGGTCTCAATGGCTGATCAGGGCCCATGCATAAATTATGTAAATATTTTTATTCTGAAAGTTGGAACCACGTACCCCATTGTACGTACCCCAAAAGCTGAATTTTCAAAAAAACATTTTTTAACAACCTTGGAAAATGTAACCAAAATTCGTCAGCTTGGACTTCGTCTCTTTGGACAGTATCGATTTGATACCAGTCCATCTTGAAAATTTGAACCTCTACTTCCACTATAGATCACTTTCTCGTCCGTCCAGAAAAACATAACTGCTCACAAATCTGAAAAAATCATCGACCCTCTTATGGGGAAGAAAGTCTCACGCCGTCTCCAGATAATTGAAAGCGGATGTCAGCCTACTGCCCACTGTACCCATACAGTCTGCTGGTATCCCACGAAGCGTTGGTCCGCTGCAGTGGCAGTATGTAGGGATCGCCACTAAATCGGGCCGGTCGTGCACTTTTAATTGACAGGAATGTTTAGCGGTAATGAACGCCTCGCACATAAGAAGAGGACACGCGGCAAGGGGTGGAGGCTGCCATAGGGCTGAAAGGGTGAGAGAAGTGGAAGCAGCCCACGAAGAGGGACAAGAGGAGAAGAGGACAGTGGACAGAAGAGAGGAAGACAGTGGACAGAAGAGAGGAAGACAGTGGATAGAAGAGAGGAAAGAGGAGGACAGTGGACGATACTGCAAAGGCATGCATGAGCACGGGACCGGCACAAGATAGAGACGCGGCGACGGGGCATAAACATTCTTGAAGGGGGCTGGTGCCGCGGCCGCGCGTTCCTCTGGTCGGGCGTGGCCTTGAGCATCGTACAAACCGCGGCGAATTCAAAGAGGGGGTATTCTATGACGCTATAGATCACTCCAACTCCGCCCAATCGAGTTCTCGGGGGCGGAACAACGTCGCGGAGGTCGTCTCCTAGCGCCACCACGCGGTGGATTTGAAGCCTACACGCGGTGCGAATAAGCCCGATCGTGACCGAAGTCTCACTTTGAAATCGCGCCAAAATGAAATTTAGCAAGAATAGTTATAATGATGGATTAAAATTTGTAGTCATGAGTGAAAATAATTTTATTATCTTAGTGAATATTTTTTGTAGGGAGGGTTTGTTTATTTGCAATGCAATTTAGGGAAGACATTTTCTGAATAATTATGGAATCATCTGTTCAAAGTAATCAAGATTAGTCAAGGAATCATTTATACAATGTTTAGGAAAAT
>JAUELO010000272.1:1425016-1443326 GCA_032357855.1 Amphibolips quercusostensackenii | reverse complement strand
GGGATTTGGTGTTTACCCTTTGGCCTTTACAGTGAAGAAGTGCCAAGTTGTTTGGATAAATGTGGCCGGGGATGATGTGGAGGTTAAGTTTGAAGTTGGCGACGCTTGATAAGTGTTTAGTGTGATACTCCCGACGATAAATAACCTTCGAAAAGTTGGATTTTTTGTCAAGAAAAATTAGCCGATTTTGAAAAACGGCTGAGGCTAAAAGCTGGAGAAGACCTGGAGGCCACAAAGAAAATCGAGCCCCCCCGCAGGACGCAGATGACCCGCAGGAAACAGCACGCTCCGCAACGTATGAAATGTACGTCTACAAAATTTTTAATTTCACGCTTATTTTTTATTTTAGTTTTACGTTACTAGGTTAGTATAAACTATAAAGCGACGTTTGATGGTTATTTTCGTTCAAGACACCATGTGTTTTGGAGAAAATAACTTGTTAAGAATTCAAATTTAAAATCTGAGTAACGAGCATTTTTGTGAATGAATTCTCAATAATTTTGGTACCAATAATATATCATTGATTGTTGAATATTTATTGTTTTTAAATGTAAAAACAGCAGAGAGCAGAAAAAATTGCCTTGAATTTATGAATAATTTTAGGCCTCAGTATTATAGCATAAATGATCTTTATTGTCTATTGATTGACAATATTAAAATATTTGAAAGCAGCAAGCATAATTAATTTTATTTCGTATATTACTTTTTTGTAATGTATTACTTTCCACAACTAGAGAAATTGTCTTATTTAATTAAATACAGAATGTAAGATTGACTCATCGTCTATAAATATTCCTGGATCATCGGCTTTATAAGAAACTCATGAGAAATTCAGTTTTTAACACTTTCGTTAATCAATTCTAGATTAATTTTATATAATTCATGTAAAATCTTCCAACTCGTTCACTGGAGACCGAATTACTCTGCAAATTTAAATAATTGCTGAAAAATTGACCACATAAATTGAGCGGATAATTTTTCAATAATTTAAAGTTATAACAGCTTTTTTCTCGAGCTGATTAATGCACATGACACAAATTTAAAAACCAGCTGTTAACATTTTTTTCGTTAGATCATCTGTGAATTGTTACAAAAAATGTTACACTTTGTACAAGTACTGACACTGTTTTTTAGATAAAATTCTGTTGTGATTCTCCCAGATGTTTTAGTGGAATGTGCTTAAAATTCAAACAGTTTTTTCCTCTTGTCGATGGAAACCATCAACGACTATGGGGAAGATTTGTAGTGCGCCATGCTGCTTTTCCCACGTGGGAAGCCACGAGGCGTAAACAAACTCGTTCTCAGTCCAACTTACGCCATCTTAGACTCTTAGAAAAGTTTTGCTGGAAACATTTACGATTTACTTTATACTCACTTGCCTAGGAAAACTCGTGCATTCCGCGACTATAAATCAAGTCCAAGTCGCGACCGCGAATAAATCCAAGAGTCGCGGATTTCGCGTTATGGTCGAAATTCCAATAAACTAGGCCACGTGCATTATACATCGACGTGTTTTGGCATTGCCGATATTATGACACTTATTTTCCTTCTAAACATACATACGGTTTTTATTGCAAATATTAAAATATTATTATTTTATATTAGAAGACCAGGGATCTTGAAAAAAGAGATTGTTTGATTATTAAAATATTGTCAGAAAGTGGAGTTGGACACATAATTCAATTATTAAGAAGAACATGGTGCCATTTTCGGTTAATATCTCGAAAATATTGCTTTCGAGAAACCGGTGTTTATGATTGCTTGGATGTGTTATCCATTTTTTTTGTGAAAAAAATTTGTAGACTTCAGGACTCTTGTTTTCTTGGTTGTCATGGTGACTTTCTTATATTTTGTAGACAAGCAAATGTGAACGAAAAATTCGTGTTTAAAATAGATTTTTTGAGAAATTATAACATATTGATTAATTTTAAAAATATTTTTTTTTTAAATATTCTTTTTAATTCAATAACACTTAGAAAACGGTTTGGTTGAATAAAAAACATTTTTGTTTGTTTAACTATAGAACATGGTGATTATATGGACAATAATATGTTCTGTATAAATATAAATAGATTTGTTCAAAATGAAAAGTAAGCTACAAGCTTTAATGTTTTCCGTTCAAGCAACATAACATAGAATCCAAGTATTTAAATTCAGTTAAAATAATTTTTTAACTACAATTTTGAAAACATAGTATTTCGTATTCTCTTAACTATATATAAATTTAATTTATGAAAATTCTAAATTTGTGATGTTCGCTTAACTATGAAGAATATGTCTTTTATACAAACTCCATTGAAATTTAAAAGTACGATTTCATTATGCAAATTAAGTAAATTAATGACGATTAACTAAAATTAAAAATCCAATATTTTAACCAAATAATAAATATTAATGTCTTAATAGGCTACGAAAGTTTTTTTTTTTTTGCTGAAAAACTTTTAATAATAAATTTCAGAGGTCGGATTTTTGTAGTTTTAAATGGATATCTGAAAAAGTCACTTTTTTCTGCTGATTTAGTTGAAGATCTGAAAGTAATTTATAAAGTTTCTTTGAGATTATTAATTATAGATTTCAACATCCAAAATGTGTATATTTGTGCACAAATATGATTTTTATTTAATAAATGAAAACTTTGATTAAAGATTAAACCTCAGTTTCAAATAAAATAAGCTGAAAGTTATTTGTGATTTTATCAAAAATTTAGTTTTCCTGTTCTCAGGTACATTAGAAATTGAAAGAAAATACTTTTTTACCCTTGAATTTTGATGCTCATATGTATACATTTCATTCACAATTTGTTTTTCGTAAGAAGTATATTTTTTTTGCCTTTCAATTGACCTAAAAAATACAGTATGCCAGATAAAATTTAAAAAAATCTAATATTTTGCATATGCACGATCAAGTTTTCCAATTTCTTACGGCTTTTTAAGAAATACAAAGTTTCAGGTCAGAAAATTTTTATAGTGATTTTTGAAGGTCGAAAAATGTCATTTAATTTTGAGGATATCGTAAAAATAAAATTTTTTCAAAATGCTTTATATTTGTACATATTTATAAATCTTTATTTTGTAAAAATCATCTGCGAAAAAGGTAGAAGCTTTCATGAATGAAATTAGAGCCGGACACTGAATCTTCAAATTACTAAAGTCTTCACAATTTTGTGGTTGTAAGTATTTTAAATGCATGCAAATTTACAATAAAAAAATTTTAAGGGCAATAATTGGCAGAATTTTTTAAATTTATTTCAAATTTATGAAATCCGAACAAATGAGTTATTTCCTTAAATAAACTCAAACTAGAAAAACTCTGAATTGGCAAACCTACGGCATATTGTACAGATCGCGAAAAAATTATAATTCATGGTTTTTCAACACACTGCAATTAATAAAATTTTATTTGGCAGCAGATGAAAAATGAATATCTTTCCATGTTTTTATTGCATTGTTTTAATTAAAATAATATTTGAATATAATAATATAATGATATAATAATATTAATATATATATATATAATTTTATATAATAAAATTTTAATAATATTTTTTAAAAAAACCAACCCCCTCTTAAGGTTAATTTTTTCTGGTTCTCTTCCAAATTTGAGCCTAATTTTTACTTTTTGAGCCCTCAATATAAAAAATTTCATATAAAAAATGGGTATTCCAAAAAGTGTCACTAATATCAAATTTACTGATTAAATTGTTTATTGAATAATTTCTATAAATAAAGTGGCTTAACATAAACCAAAATTTGTAAAAGTTCGTTATTTCTAAAAGAGTAGATTTATACAATTTCAATTAAATTTACAAGTCAAAACATTTATAGAAGTTATTAGTCAAACCATATATTCAGTAAATGTACGATTATTGGTATTTTTTGTAAAGGAAATTTAATTAATCATAAATTAATACATTTTCTTCATTTTTAGTTTTGGTACTGAAATTAAAAGCTTTTTTATAGGAATGTAATAAAATTAAAAAAAATAGCTAAGTAAAACCGGCTTCGTAAAATTTGAAAAAAGCAACATTTTGTAAAAAAGATCTCATTTTTAAATCATGATAAATTAAATTCTACAGAAAAACCTAATTATATTCGAATAGTTAAATCTAATTTTATCTTGATGAATAATTTATCCATAAATACCTTTTAAATGTATTTATTATGTTTTTTATCTGTGTAGAAAATATTGCATGCACGGTGTCAGATTATGTCACACGCGGCGAGTCACATATTTTATTGAGAAAAATAACATTCTTATTTTAGAGAATTACAAATTATTGAAAATTATGAAATAATGGTAAAAAATGACATTTATATAATAAGTAATAAACTTTTACTGGAATTTTCTCGCGAAGCGCACAATGTTCTAGTTTGGTAAGTTTCAAGTACTCAACTTAGCATTCGGAAATAGTATTTTTAATTAACATTATGAAATTGATTTATAAGTTTAATTTTGAAATGGGTCTCAAATGTTCTCACTCTATACGCGATTTATTAGTTGACGTGTCGAGCAATTAACTATCGTACTAAGTCCTTCGGGCCTCGGTCCAATCAAAGCGAAGTTTTCTAACTACTTAGGCTAATTTATTGCCTCACTTGCGATTATAGCGAGGCGCTAAAGACATACACGTATTTTGAAAGATTTCATCTCGAGATGCAAGCAAAATCAAATTACCTTTTTCACTGTATGAAATGCAAGATTAATTTTAAAGTTTCTTATATTTACAATAAAAGACATCAGTGGCTATCCATAAATTATGTAACTCATTTTTTGCCAATTTTTGAGCACTTCTTTCCGCATGTAAAGATTTGCTGCGCAATTTTTCCAAAAATTTCCAGTTGAAAAATATTTATCAAAAACTTAATTAAATTTTTTTTTTGGAATTACTAGCACATATTTTGATTTATTTAATATTGCCTATACATTTATTTTCAGATTTTTCGATATGCTAAACATGACATAATATAATTTAAACATTCAAAAGAAAGATTAGGATTATAATAAATGATAATATTTTTAACAACAGTTTATAAGATCGAAACCATTTCATAAAAGATTTAAATATTTTTTCCTCCTGTTTAATCTGTCGACAAATATAGGAAACTAGATCACCAAATCTAAGAGGGTATTTAGTAAACAGTGTAAAGCGCGATTAATAATAATTTTTTAAACGATTTTTTGGGTAGAATATTTATATTTGAAATTGTGAAAAAGCTCTGTTTTTATGCATTTTTTTTTTAATAGCCTAAAATCTTAGGAAATATCTTAAAATATTTAAAAATCTTTTCAAATCTTTGAAATTCTTCAAATTGGCGTGAATCAATTCCTTGAAATTTTATTAATATTCTTTAGAATCTTCTAAAATATTCTAAAATATTTGCAGTTGTTTGAAATACCTTAACATTTTTTAAAGCATCTGAAAATTCTTTGAAATATTATTATTATTAGCGTCAAGTTAAATGCAATTTGATGATACTCCTCGAAATTTCTTGAAATTGTTATTATTTAAATGAATAATTTATAATATAAAATAAATTAAAAAATAGCCTACAATATTTTTAATTTTTTGAAATCTCTCCAAATTCTTGAAATTTACTAACATTTCTGGGTGTATTCAAAATCTTTGCATCCTTTGAAATTTCTCAATTCTCGAATATAAATTCTTTGAGATTTTATTAAAGCATTATTGATTATGATTAATAATTTTTTTTAAGGTCCCGTAAAATTAAATGAAATTGAATGATATTGTTTAAAATTCCTTGAAATTTTGTGAAGCTCCTGGAAATCCCCAGGAACTTTTAAATCCTTTGAAATTCTTTTAAAATCTCTTCAAATTTTTGAAATATTATGAAATTCCTTGAAATATTTGAAAACTGTTTCAAATTTTCGAAATCTCTGTATTCTTGTGAATAATTCTTTGAAATTTTATTTAAATATTATAAAATTACTTTAAACTCTTGTAAAATTAAATGAAATTTGATAATATTCCTTAAAATTTGTAAGGGCTCCTGAAAATTCCATAGAATCTTTTGAAATATTCTAAAATCTTTAAAATCCCTTTAAATTTTTAAATCTTTTAAAAATTAAATGCAATATTTAAAAATACTATAAAATTGCTCAAATCCTTTGAAATCTAATCAAATTTCTTGAAAGATTTGAATTTCAAATCTTTCATTATTTCAAGTTTTATAAAATCCTTTCAAATCCTAGAAAATTCATTATAATAACTTTTTGAGAGCCTTCCAAATCTTTGCAAATATCCTAAAATATTTTTAAAAATTTCCAAAATCTTTGGAAATACCTTTACATATTTGAAAATTTCTTCAAATCTAGTAAAGTTGAATGAAATCTCATGATATCCCTAAAAATTCCTTGACATTTTTATGATCAATTGGAATTTCTTGTAACACCGGAAAATTTCTTCAAATCTTCTGGACAAATTTTCTGAAATTTTATCAAAATATTATAAAATCCCCTGAAATCACATCGAAATATACATACAGAAATTTTGTTTTTCAATATTCTATGAACTGGAATAAGGATAATTTTCAATTTTTAACATTTTTATTGAGTTGGAAGAGAGAAAATTTTTGTTTTTTATTTTTTTTTTTTCATTGGAAAAGACCTTTTTCCCGTATTAACATTTTTATTGATTTTAGGGGAGGGAGTGTTTATTTTCAATGGAAAAGGGAAATTTTTTGTTTTTAACATTTTCACTGAGTTAGAAAGGAGGAAATTTCAATTTTCATTTTTCTATCTATTAAATGAGGGAAATTTTTTTAATAATCAGATTTCTATGGAGCTGGAAATCAGGACTTTTTTATGAATGAGGAAAAGCCAGTTTTTAACATTTTTATTGAGTTTAAATTTTTTCCGGACTTGAAAGCAGGACATTTTTTCTTTTTAAGATTTGCAGCGACATGGAAGAAAGAAAATTGAAATTTTTAATTTTATTGAAAAAGGTAAATTTTCAAAAAAAAATTTTAGTAAGCGAACAGGTGGAAATGTTGGTCATTTATTTTTTTCCTGATTCGAAGAAAATATTAATTTCTTTCAAGCATTTTTATTGATTTTAAGAAGAGAATTTTTCATGCTTAATTTTTTTCTGTATCGGAAAAACAAAATTTTGTATTTTAAAAATTTTTATTTTATTCCTTAGCATTTTTATAATTTTTTGAATCTTTCTTGTTATTGTCTAAAATACCCTTAAATATTCTTAATCCTTTGAAATCTTTTAAAATATCCTACAATCTTTTAAATTTTCAGAAATCTCTTTATATTCTTTAAATCAATTGAAATTTTTTTGGAATATTGAAAAATCTCTTGAAATTTTTGAAATACCACATTTCATGTAAATAATTTTTTTTTTATTTTATTAAAATATGACAAAATTTCTCGAAATTCAGGAAAATTTCATAAAATCTGATGACATTCCTTAAAATATCTGAATTATTAAGATTCCTCAAAATTTTTTAAAATTACTGAAATCTTCAAAAATTTGATAAAATCCTGTTAAACTTGTTGAAATTGCTTAAAATTTCTTTGAAACAGTTGAAAATCTTCAAATTCTTGAAAATCTTCTAAAATTTTAAAGAATTTTTTGAAATATGTGGTTTTTTAATGGTTTCAAAAAATTGAAAGATTTTAATCTTTGAAATTTTTTTAAATCTTTGGAAGTTTGAAAATATTTTTAAATATTTTTGAAATTTTTTTCATCTTTGAAATCCCTTTTGCGACTCAATTCTCTCAAATTTATTAAAAATATTTTTAAATCCCTAGAAATTTCGTATAATTTCATAAAAAATTATGGTATTCTTTAAAATATTTCAATTATTAATATCTTTTGAAATTCTTGAAAATTACCGAAATCTTCGGAAATGTTATAAAATTATGTGAAACCCATTGAAATTCCTTAAAAATCCTTTAAAATATTTGTAAATCTTGAAAATCTTAATTTTTCAGGAATCTTTTCAAATATTTTAAGGTATTTTCAATGATTTTGAAAAAATTGAAAATTTGAAATCTTCAAAATATTTCAAAAATTTTATAAATTTTAAAATATTTTAAAATAATTTAGATGATTTTCTAATCTTTAAAATTCTTTGATATCCTTTAATATTTTTGTGAATTAATTCTCTGAAATTCTTTAAAAATATGTTTAAATCCCTAGAAATCCAGTAAAATTTCATAAAATCTTATGATATTCTTTAAAATATTTGAATTATTAAGATCCTTCAGAATTCTTTAAAATTACCGAAATCTTCGGAAGTGTTATAAAATTACGTGAAACTAATTGAAATTCCTTAAAAATCCTTTGAAATATTTGGAAATCTTGAAAATCTAAATTTTTCAGGAATCTTTTCAAATATTTCAAGGTATTTTCAATGATTTTGAAAAAATTGAAAGTTTTAAATCTTTAAAATATTTTAAAAATTTCATAAATTTGAAAATCTTTTAAAATAATTTAGATTATTTTTGAATTTTTAAAATTCTTTGGTATCCTTTAAAATTCTTGTGAATTAATATTCTGAAATTTATTTAAAATATTTGTAGATCCCAAGAAATCTCGTAAAATTTTATTGAATCTGACGATATTTCTTGGAATATTCAAATTATCAATATCCCTTAAAATTCTTTAAAATAATGAAATCTTTATGGATTTTATAAAATTCTGTGAACCCCGTTGAAATTTCTCCAAAATCCTATGAAGTATTTGAAAATTTCGGAAATCTTCTGCAATTCCTTGGAATCTTTACAAATATTTTACCTTGACACTATAAACTTAAAAAATGTTGCATGAATTTGCGGGTGGAAGAATTAAAAAAAAATTATAAAAAAAATTTTATTTTTGTAGATATTTTTTAAAGAAGGATGAAAAAGACCAAAATAATAAACTAATTATACCGATACTTTATGATAACATTATCACAACCTTTTATCGTAAAATTACTAAACTTTAACGTACTATAATTTTAAGTACATAGATTTTCTATAATATTGATTTGTTATGAATATAACGTAACAAAATCCATTACTCCCCCCCCCCCTTCTAAAAAAATCTGATACCTAATTTATAGATTCAGCCTACGCTCCGGAATAGTGTATTTTTTCCACTACCTACCACAATTTAAAGAAACTTCAAGTATTTGCAAAATCATAAATATGCATTTCAGGAGAACATTTACATAAAATAATAAACATCTTCCAGCAGGTTAATAAAACTTAATGGGATCTTCTGAATGTCTTGTCGATTCAAATGATGTATCATATCAAAAGATATGTGTTTCTTAAACTTTTATGTTTAATTTATGTTAATAAGAAAAAGTTCAAAATTTGTGAAACCTTCAACTTGATTTATTTTAAGTGACTTAATTTTATTTAATGTTCTGAACTTAATTTACATTACTTAACCAATTCTTTTAATTTATTTCATAACGTCATAAGTGAAACGGAAATGAAGTGCAATTAAGTGATACGACTTGCTAAAAAATATGTACCGTCACGGCATTTGCCTTCTGATTTGAAATTCAAGAGTCTGCGTGCGACCTCGACCCTTTTTCCATAGACCGGAAACGAATACGAAATTTCTTTTCCGCCCGTGAAGAATCAAAGTAATTTATAATGTGCTATTGCAAAAATCTGTAGAAGAAACCTCACTTAACAATTTGCTGATTTTTTAAATTCTTTCGAAGAATATTGCAGAATACGTGAATGTTTTCATGTATATTTTAATGCATATAATTATTTGAAATATTAAAAATTTCATATCACATTATACAATGCACCTTTTGAAATATTTAGTTTTAATTTTTGGTTCAATTGTTAATTTTTTATTTATTAAATCATTCAGTTTAAAATTCGTAATTATAAAATATTTTTATTTACGAATTTTCAATTTTAGCGTACATTTGAAATTTAATGAATCTTCAAATGAAGCTTTGAAGACCTAAACAATTAAGAATTGAAAGCTTTTTAATTTAAAAGTATTGGATGTAACAAGTTTTAAATTAATCAACTGTAAATATAAAATAATTTATGATACTTAAATTAAACTGTTTTAAATTAATAATTAATTGTTATAATTAATTATAATAAATTAAATTAAATCAAACAATAATTGATTTTACAAGACGATTCTTAATGTGTTCAAAATTAAACAATTTACAGTTTTTAACGCTAAAAACAAACATTTTTCAATTCGAATACTTTAGCAGTTGAACAAATTAAAATATTCGATTAAAACTTCGTAAGGTTTTAATAATTTAAAAATATTTTCTTATTAATTAATTACAAATTCTATTTAAATATTGTATGAGTCTAAAATATTACTTTTTTAACCAAGTTGATTAAAAAAATTTCAATAAAAAAAACATTTTGTGATATTAAGCAATATTTGACTGTTTATTTAAAATCAAAAATTATAATTCAAATAATTAAGACTAATTAATTTGAATTTAATTTTGGCTCTTACTACAATTACGAAATTTTCCTTATCGTTGGACAGTTCTTTTAATTTTTCCTGAATTGGACGAGGATTTTTTGATATTTTTTTTATTGAGTTTAAGGCTGGCAATTTTTTATTTTTAGCATTTTAATTAAGATAAAATGAGGAAATTCTAGTTCATAATTTTTGTTCAATTGGCAGAGGGACATTTTATATTTTAAATATTATTATCAAGTTGAAGAGGAGGAAATATTGGTTTTCAAAATTTTAAGAATTGGAAAAAGGTTAATTAAAAAAAGTTTGAGTTGGAAGAGACGAAATATTTTTTTCTGTATTGAAAAAAGCCATTTTTTCCTTTTTAGCATTTTTATTGACTGAAAACAGAAAAATTTTAATTTTAATTTTTTCTTTGGAATTGGAAATATGTAATTTTTTATTATTAACATTTCTATTGAGTTGGGAGGAGAAAATGCCAATTTTTTAATGTTTTTTTTTTCTAATTGTAAGGGGGAAATTTTTTTCTTTTGAAGATTTTTAGCGACTTGGAAGGCAGGAAATTTTCTTTTTAATATTTTTTAAATCAAATGAGGCCAATTGTTAATTTTTAACGTTTTATTGTGTGAAAGGAATTAAATTTTGTTTATTTTTTTCCAAATTGGAAGAGATAATTTTTTACTTTTAATCATTTTTGTTGAGTTTAAGGAAAGAATTTTCGAAAAGCGAAATTGGTTTTCAAAACACTTTATTTTTCGCAAAGAGAAAATTTTGGTTTGAAATTTTTCCTGTATTGGAAGAGCGAAATTTTTTTACTTTTAAGATGCAAAGAAATGGAAGCAACAAATTTTTTTTTTTTGTAATTGGAAAAGGTCATTCTTTCTTTTTAGCAATTTTATTGAGTTTATGGGGAAAATTTTGACTTTTAATATTTTTTCTGAATTGGACAAGGTTCATTTTTCAATTTTTTTCTGATTTTGAAGGGATGAATTGTCGATTTTAAATTTTTGACAAATTGGAAGAGGAAAATTTATTTTTAAGATTTTCAGCGTGTTTACAGGAAGGAAATCTAATTTTTTTATTCACTTTCAAGAGCGACATTTTTTTATTTAAAACATTTTTCATCGAGTTGAAAGACCGAAAAATTTTGTTTTTAAATTATTTTTCTGAATTGTAAGAGGCTAATTTTTAAAAACATTTTTATTCAGTAGACGGTATGAAATTTTAGTTTATTTTTTTCTGAATGAAAAGAAGCCATTTTTTCTGCTTAACATTTTTATTCAATCTAAGGAAAGAATTTTTTATTTTTTTTTGTAAAAGCGGAATTTTTTTCAAAAACATTTTTATTGTGATGGAAAGTGGTAATTTTGGTTTTAAATTTTTTCTATATTAGAAGAGGAAATTTTTATTATTTATTTTTAGGATTTTTATAGAGCTGTAAGCAAAGAAATTTTTTTTTTAATTGGAAAAGGACATTTTTTCTTTTTAGAATTTTTAATGAGTAGAAGAAGAGATATATTTTTTTTAATTGGAACCAGATAATTTTTTATTTTTATCACATCTATTAAGTTTAAAAAAAATTATTATTTGTAATTTTTATTTTAAATTGGAAGAGAGACATTTTATTCGTTTCAAGATTCTTACCGACTTAGGAAATTTTGTTTTTAATTTTTTGTGAATCGAGAAACTAATTTTTTATTTTTGACATTTTTATTGAGTGGACGGGATGAAATTTTGTTTATTTATTTTTCTTATGAATTGAAAGAGATAATTTATACATATAATTGGCCTCTTTTAAATGAATAAAAACATTTAAAATACAAATTTTTAGCCCTTCTGACTCAATAAAAAATGTTCAAAATAAAAAAATGTCACTTTTCAAAGTGAAACAAAAATTAAATTTTCTTTCTTTTAACTCGCTAATAATAAAAAAATAAAAATTCCCTTTTTCAATGCATACAATTATAATTTATATAATAATTGCTTTCAAACATTTTTACTGAGTTCAAAGCTAACATTTTTTAATTTTAATTTTTTGCTTAATTGAAAAAGCAAATTTTTGTTTAAAAAAATTTTTATTGATCTAGAAAAAGAACATTTTGGTTTTCAATTTTTTCTATATTGAAAAAGCGAAATTTTTTTACTTTTAAGATTCATAGAATTGGAAGCGACGAAATCTTTTTTTTCTTATTTGGAAAAGGCCATTCTTTCTTTTTAGCATATATATTAAGTTTAAGAGGGGGAGGGCAAATTTTCAATTTATTTCCTAAATTGGAAGAGGGTAATTTTTTACTTTTTTCATTGTAATTGAGTGGATTTATATTTTTTAACGAGAAATTTTTAAACTCTACAATTTTAAATGTTTAAAAATTGTAATATTGTATGTAATTATATGATGAAAACACTTATTTTAAATATAAATTTTTTTTTTTCATTTTTCCTAAAATTTGAAAAAGTCTAAAAACGATACGTCATTTCAGCTGTGCAGATTTGGATAAAATGTCATACCTTTTTAAAGTGACGTTTATTATTAAGGGACGTATATCCGTTCTGCTGGAGAATAAATCTTTTAATATTGCTTGGCACAACAGCACGAGGCGTACATACGGCACCAAGAATTGCATATTTGGCACTTGATACATCGTTCTCCAGACTCTGATGATGAGTAATATTCTTCACGAGTCGACATTTACCTATCCAGATTTCACCCAAGATACAACCTTAATGTTTATTTTCGCATAATAAACTTCAGATATTGATATTTCATCATTTTTTTCACTTTTGAAAATAATTCAATTCTTCTTTATTCAAAATTTATCCGCTTAGGTCTCCTTCTCACCCAATCTATTCTTCCCTAGAATCTTTACTACACACTTTTGCCAACTTCCTTTATCTTTCATTCCTCTCCTAAATCTTTCCCATACATTCTCTTACGTCTCCTCTTCATTTGCAGACTCTGCACTTTCTTTTCTCTTTTTTTTCCTTATACATCACTTCTCTTAACTCGTTTTCCAATGCAAATGTTGCTATTTTGATCCATTTTCTCCCTTACTTTTCCTTTTCTAAATGCTTTGGTACTCTTCGCTCTTTTATAATAGTGCTGTTCATTATATTTTGATTTCAAAATCATCCTTCATCTTTCTATTAATTGTATTTCTGTGTTTCTTTTCTCTAATTCATCATAGTTTACTCTAGTCCCTACTCAATTATATATAGTAATCAGGAACTCCTTTCTTCTTCTTATTTCTGTTATTCTATTCCTATTCTATCTTAGCCACATTCTTCTGCCAACTCCCTTCATCTTGCATTCCTCTCCTATATCCTTCTTATACAGGCTCCGATGTTTTCTTTTCCTATTCCCAGATTCCGCATTTTCTGTTCTCTTTCTTTTCCTGATACATACCTTTTTCTAACTCGTTTCCCAATCTAAATCTTGCTATTTTGGTCCACCTTCTCTTTTCCCATCCCTTTCTTAAATACTTTAGTACTCCTTACTCTTTTATCATTATACCATTTATTATATTTTGATTCCTTAATCATCCCCTATTTTTCTAATTATTGTCTTTCCCTGTTTCTTTTCTTCAATTCTTTATAGTTTACTCCAGTCTTCTCTTTAATATCTATGGCATTTGACTACTCTCGGCTATATTCTTCTGATTTTGTTAATTATATCCCTGTGCTTTCTGCTACTTTCTCTAAAGACTTTCTCTCATCAACCGATCTATCCTCTCCCAGAATCTTGACCACATTCTCTTGCCGACATTCTTTATCTTTTATTACTTTCATACATGCTTCCATGTTTTCTTTTCTCTTCACAAATTATGCACGTTCTGTCCTCTTTCTTTTCCTTATACATCACTTCCCTTAACTCGTTTTCCAATTTAAATCTTGCTATTCTGGTCCACCTTCTCTCTCCCCATTCCTTCTCTAAATAGTTTGGTACATCTTTCCCTTTTATCATGATACCATTTATTATATTCTGGTTCTCCTTCCTCTTTTATCATGATAACATTTATTATATATTGATTCCTTAATCATCCCCCATCTTTCTATAAACCTGCGTATCAAATAGCCACATTCTTCTGATACAATCTTTTTTTAACCTTATGTTTCCTATTGCCCATATCTGTTTCATAACCCCTGCCACTTTCTTATCTCTTCTCTTGTATGAGCTCTATTAAATCTATTTATTTTCAAGGTACATCCCAAATATTTGAACTCCTTTACTTCTTTTAATTTTACTCCCTTATTCCATACCCCAGTCCACTCTTTTTTTCTTCACCCTTCTTTTCTTGACCTCATTATCTTTGCCTTTTCTATATTCAAATTCAAATTTTTCTTTTTTAAGTATTTCTTCAGTCCTGTTATTAAGATCACCAGTCCTTTTTTATACTCTTCATGCACTATAACCTCTAGATATTAATATGTCATCAGTCTTTTCATTTTTGAAAATAATATAATTTGTGTCCCCTAAGGTCTCTTCCTCCTCACCTAATCCATCCTTTCCTAGAACCTTTATCATATTCCCTTGCCAACCTCTTTTTATTCCATTCCTTCCCTACATCCTTCCTACATATGACCCAATGTTTCCTCTTCCCATTCACAGACTCTGCACTTTCTGTTCTCTTTCCTTTCCTAATACATCGTTTCCTTAACTCGTTTCCCAATCTAAATTTTTCTATTTTGGTCCCTTTTCTCCCTCACTTTTCCTTTTCTAAGTACTTTGGTACTCTTTGCTTTTTTATCGTAGCGCTTATTCATTATATTTTGATTTCACAATTATCCTTCATCTTTCTATATATTGTCTTTCCCTGTCCCTTTTGTCCAATTCTTTATAGTTTACTCTAGTCCCCTTGTGAATATCTATATCACTCAAGAACTTTCTC
Source organism: Amphibolips quercusostensackenii (assembly GCA_032357855.1). Classification (NCBI taxonomy): domain Eukaryota; kingdom Metazoa; phylum Arthropoda; class Insecta; order Hymenoptera; family Cynipidae; genus Amphibolips; species Amphibolips quercusostensackenii. Next base: position 1,428,002 of record JAUELO010000272.1, on the reverse strand, counting down.
CGTTCCTCTTTCCATTTTGTTAATTCTATCCCTATTCTATTGTTACCACATTCTCTTGCCATTTTCCTTTATCATTCATTCCTCTTCTACATCCGTCCCACACATGCTTCCATGTTTTTTCGCCCCATTCACAGATTCTGCACTCTCTGTTCTCTTTGTTTCCTAATACATCCCTTCCTTTAACTCCTTTCCCTTTTTTAGTTCACTCCAGTCTTCTCTCTAATATCTATAGCAGTTAAGAACAGCCTCCTTTCTTCTTCCTATTTTGTTAATTCTATCCCTCTGCTCTCTTCTACCTCTGTAAACACTTTTCCGCTAGCACTCATTCTTTTATCTCCTTCAGCTACTTCTCAAAATTCCATACCTCCTTTCTGCTATAGTAATTATTTCATCTCTTTACGTTTCTTTTCTCACCATATATCCAGGCGTTCTCCAATCTATCCTTACCGTCCACCTTATATAGTGATTCTCAATCTCTTTCCTTTTCATCCATCCCCATATACTCCATAGCCTGATTCCGATCATATTTACATATCAAATAACCACACTCTTCTTCTCCAATTGTTTAAATCTTCTTGTTCCTATTCCCCATATCCGTTTTGTTACCCTTGCCGCTTTTTTCATCCTTCCTCTTATATTAGCTCTATTATCTCCATTTATTTCAAAGGTATATCCTAAATATTTAAACTTCTTCACTTATTTTAACTCCACTTTCTTTCATGCCCCAGTCCACTCTTTCTTTCTTCGCCTTCCCTTTTACAACCTCATTATCTTTGTCTTTTTTACATTCAAATCCAACTTTTTGCCTTCTAAGTATTTCTCCAATCCTGCAAGTAAGACCACTATTCCTTCTTTATATTCTCTTTGCATTATACCCTCCAGATATTGATATTTTATCATTCTTTTTATTTTTTTAAATAATTTAATTTTACTTTAATCATAATGTGTGCCCTGAGGTCTCCTTCTTCTCAACCAATACATCCTCTTCTAAAATCTTTACCACATTCTTTTGCCAACTTCATTTAGCTTTTATTTCTCCCCTACATCCTTCCCATACATGCTCCCATGTTTCTTTTTTCCCATTCACTGATTTTGCACTTTTCGTTCTCTTTATTCTCCTAATATATCACTTTCCTTCATTTATTTTCCAATCGAAGTTTTGCCATCTTGCTCCATCTTCTCTCTACCTATCCCTTTTCTAAATACTTTGGTGCTCCCTTCTCTTTTATCAAGATCTCATTTATTATATTTTGATTCCTTAATCACCCCCCACCTTTTCATTAATGGTTTTTCTCTATCCCCTTTCTCCAATTTTTGATATCTTACTCCAGTCCTCTTTAGAACATCTTTAGCACTTAAGAACTCCCTCCTTTCTCTTTCCCATTTTGTTAATTCTATCCGTCTGCTTTCTTCTTCCTCCTTTAAACACTGTTTCGCTAACTTTCCTTCCTTTTCCTCCTTAAGCGACGTCTTAAAATTCCATGCCCTCTTTTCCACTCTAGAAATGAATTCATTCCTTTGCGTTTCTGTCCCTTAGCGTCCACCTTATGTAGTAAATCTCCATCTCTTTTCTTTCCTTCCAATCCCATATGCTTCGTAGCCTAATGTCGGTCATACCTGCGTATCAAATAGCGACATTCTTCTCCTCCTTTTTTTTCTAACCTTTTTGTTCCTATTTTCCATGTCTGTTTCATTTACCTACCGCTTTCTTCATCCTTTCTCTTATATGAGCTCTATGATCTCTTTTCATTTTGAAGGTAAATCCCAACTATTTAAACTCCTTTACTTCTTATATAACTTCTCTTTTTTATTCCATATCCCAGTTCACTCTTTATTTCTTGCCCTCCTTTTCTTAACCTCATTATCTTTGTCTTTTCTACATTTAAATTCAACTTTTCCCCTTCCAAGCCTTTCTCCAATCCTGCAATTAAGACCACCATCCCTTCTTCATCTTTTTCATGCACTGTAACCTCCAAACATTGATATTTCAACTTTTTTTTCATTTTCAAAAATAATTGACTAAAAAAATTAATTTGTGGCCATGCGCAAATTACGTTAAGTGTTTTGGGTTGGAGGGTGGGGAAGGTTAACGATTTTTTTATTCTGTCTTACATAGGGTGGGGTGGTGGGGGTTAATGGCCAAACAGATTTTAAACTTTATCCCCTATTTCTCACTTTTCTCCTTTTTCTCATTCTCTTGCTTAAATTCTATTTGAAATGATAGAACCCAATAATCAAATTTAACTATGTTTTGTTAAAAGTTAATTATTTTTGTTTGACGATTCTACTATTATATTTTTGGTTCAGAATTCATCTTGTTTATTTAAAAATTCTACTGTTTGGTTGATTATTTCCTTATATTTGTGATAATTTAACTATTTTTTTTTAAAAATCTTTTTTTTGGGTCGAAGATTTAACTGCTTTAATGAAAACTCGTCTTTTTGTCTTAAAAATACAATTATTTTGGTAAAAATTTCATCTTTTTCGGTTGAAAATGAAACTGTTTGGTTGAAAATTAATCTGGTTTGCTTAAGAATTGAACTAATTGTTTAAAGAGTTTTTTTATTGACCTTATCTGTTGTTTATTTAAATCAAAATCTTTTTTAGTTGAAATATTAACTATTACATTTTTTGCTGAAAATCCCTATTTTTTGGTTAAAAATTTAACTACGTCGTTGAAAATTGAACTACTTTGAAAAAATTCATTTCTTGTTAAGGATTTATTATTTCACTTGATAAAATGCTAGAAAAGTAAAATTTTTTGTTAAAAATAAGTTTCCTTGGTGAAATTTCATATTTTCTTGTTGAAAATTAAATTCTTTTGTAGAAAATTCGTCTTTTTAGTTTGAAAATTTAATTATTTTGGTAGAAATGTTTTTTTTTGTAATACATGCAACTGTTTTGTTAGAAATTCTTGTATTTTTCTCAAATTCTATCTTATTTAGTAAAAAAATAATTTTTTTGGTTGAATATTCAACTATTTTGT
>JAUELO010000272.1:1408997-1421900 GCA_032357855.1 Amphibolips quercusostensackenii | reverse complement strand
TAACTGAAAAAGTAACAAAAGTTACTTTTTTCGTGATGTAACGATAACTATAGCTAGTTCTTTTCAAAAAGTAACTCACCTATTACTGATAGCCTCACAGACCGGTCCTTATAATTCTAATTGTACTTTATATTCAGACAAGGTCCCTAAGGTATCCTATTTTTAAGATTTGGTCCCCATGGTATCCTATGTGAAGACCATTATGTAACTTTTAATAATGTCACTTTTCTTTCAAAAAATTAACTCGTAGTTTAATCACTATTTAAGTCTACACAAGAGATCCCATGTAACAGCAGCTTCGGGGGTTGCCTCGCACTGACCTTGCTTGGAAATCGGGACCCTAGAAGCGTCAACAGTCAGGGCCGTATGAACCATTTCTGTTGGATTTTTCTCTGTAGTGAAAAATATTTCTTTAATTTTCTACATTCTTTTGTTTAATACATATAATAATTTAAATTTTAAGAAAAACTTCAATGTCATCAATACATATCAGTTTGAGAGAAAACCCCAAGTCTGGTCTCGAACCTCAAATTGAATTCAAGTAGTTTATATGAACTCAAAATTTAGAAAATCTGAATTAAAAGTAAAGAATTTTTTTACAAAAGACATGATTTTTTAACTGAAAAATCGAAGTTTGAAGGAAGAGCTAAATTTTTCACCAAATACATAGTTTAACTTACAAATGAATGGATTTTTGACAGAGTTATTCGATTGTCAACAAAGTAGTTAAATTTTTAACCAAAAAGATGAATTATCAACCTTTGCAATGCTCTCACATAAAAAAAGTTAATTTGATAATTTTCGATAAAATATTAAAAGTTTCAAACAGTCAAATTTTTTATCAAATCGTTAAACTCGTTGCTAAAATAGTGGCCTGCTTTTATCGCTCCGCTACTGGTGGTGACGCATTGTTGACACTATCTGCCCGTTGAGAAACGGCGCGGGCCAGCAGTTCTAGGAATTGGTAAATCGGATGCATTTCAATGGGAATTTTTTCAAATTCTTCTAATTTTCCTTAAATTCCTCTAAATTCACTAAAATATTATTGTTCCTAATGTAATTTAATCGATTTAAAAAAAAATTTATTTGAATTCTTTTGAATTAGACTTGAATTGTTTTGTAGTTGTCAGTCACTGCTTTTGTCAGAAATTAGAAAGGTTTTAAAGATTTTGAGAGATTTAAAGTTTTTTTTGGAATTCACCCTGAATTTTTTTTAATTCTTTGGAATACTCATTAATCAGTGGATTTTTTAAACTTTTAAAAGTTTTTATTTAATTAGTTAAGTAAAGCTAAGATATTTAAAAAAAAATTCCAAGGAATTTGAGATATATACGAACAAGAAAATTCTCGAATATAAACAATTAAAAATTTGATTTTGATACTTCAACTAATTTTTCAAATAAAAAAATGTAATTGTTAAAATTCGGGGATTTTATAATACGACAATTTTCTGTCGGGATTTTATTATTCGGGAAATCGTCAATTCAGTAATATTATAAACTGATTGGGAATTTTTTTAATTGGGAATTTCCCAATTCGGGAACTGTATTCTTCGGTAATTTTATTATTTAAAAATTTTATTTTTTCAGAATTATATTATTTAGGAATTTTCAAATCAGAGAATTTAACAGCTATTGGAATTTTATTTTTCGGAATTTTTCAGTCTTCCTATAATAAAATTCCCGAATTGGAAAATTGACAAACGGTGACATTCTTAAATAGTTTATAATATTACTAAATTGAAGAATTCCCAAATAATAAAATATCCGACAGTTCATACTATTACCGAATTGAAATATAAAATTCTCGAAATAAAACAATTAAAATTTTATTTTATAAACATTTGCTTATTAAAAATACAATAGCCAAATATTTTTATAAAAAAATACTTTCAAGTTTAAAATTTCTAAAATCATTGTTTAAATTTAAAATAACTATAATTGAAATAAAATTTATCCAGAAATATATATTGTTTTAAATTATTGGTATTTCAAATTCAAACAATAACTTCAAAAACGTTGAAAATTATAAATATTTTTAAAAAACTTTCATTATTTTTATTTTAATAAATTAATAATATCTCAAAAACAATTTAATTGTTCATGTTTGAAAATGTAATATTTCAATAATTTTCTAGTTCTGATATTTTATAATTTGTCAATTTTTTGTCGGGAATTTTATTAGTCGGGAGTTTTATTATTTGGGAATTTTTTTATTTGGATATTTTGTTATTTAGAAATTTCACAGTGTCAAGAATTTTATTTTTCGGGATTTTTCATTCTCCGCTTTATCATTTGGGAATTTTCCAATTCAAGAATTTCATTATTTAAAAATTTTAGAATTTCGGGAATTTCATTATTCGGAAATTTTATTACTTGGAAGTTTTATTATTCGGAAATTTTGTTATTCGAAAATTTTTTGGTGTCGAGAATTTTATTTTTGGAATTTTTTAGCTGTTCCTTTATTATTCAGGATTTTTTCAATTCATGAATTTTATTATTTAAAAATATTCCCATTCGGGAATTTTATCACTTGAAAATTGTATTATTTCGAAATTTTATTATTCGAGAATTTTCCATTTCGGAAATTTTATCAATGGAAAATTTTCCAATCTGGAATTTTTATTATCCAGGAATTTTATTATTCGGGAATTTTCCATTTTGAGAATTTTATTTTTTGAAAATCGTCCAATTCGGTACTTTCATAATTCGGAAATTTTCCAATTCGGGAATTTCATTTTTCGGAAATTTTATTATTTGGAACTTTTATTATTCGGAAATTTTGTTATTCGAGACTTTTTTTGTGTCGAGAATTTTCTTTTTCGGAATTTTTCAGTTGTCCCTTTATTATTCGGGAATTTCCCAATTTATGAATTTTATTATTTGAAAATATTCCAATTCGAGAATTTTATTACTCAGAAATTGTATTATTTGGAAATTTCATTATTCGAGAATTTTCCATTTCGGGAATTTTATTATTGGAAAATTTTCCAATCCGGAATTTGTATCATTTGGGAATTTTATCATTGGGGAATTTTTCATTTCGAGAATTTCATTATTTAAAAATTTTCCAATTCGGAACTTTCATAATTCGGGAATTTACCAATTCGGGAATTTCATTATTCGGAAATTTTATTTTTTGGAAGTTTTATTGTTCGGAAACTTTGTTATTCGAGAACTTTTTGGTGTCGAGAATTTTATTTTTTGGAATTTTTTAGCTGTTCCTTTATTATTCAGGAATTTTTTAATTCATGAATTTTATTATTTGAAAATATTCCAATTCGGGAATTTTATTACTTGAAAATTGTATTATTTGGAAATTTTATTATTCAGGAATTTTCCATTTCGGGAATTTTAGTATTGGAAATTTTTCCAATTCGCAATTTTTATCATTCGGGAATTTTATTATTCGGGAATTTTCCATTTCGTGAATTTTATCATTTGAAAATTGTCCAATTTGGAACTTTTGTAATTCGGGAATTGTCCAATTAGGGAATTTCATTATTCGGAAGTTTCATTATTCGGAAATTTTGTTATTCGAGAATTTTTTTGTGTCGAGAATTTTATTTTTTGGAATTTCTCAGTGGTCCCTTTATTATTCGGGAATTTTATTATTCGAAAATTTTCCACTTCGGGAATTTTTTACTTGAGAATTTTTTAATTTGGGAATTTTATAATTTGAGAATTTTCCAATTCAGAAATTTTATTATTTGAGAATTTTCCAATTCGAGAATTTTATTTTTCCGGGCTTTTGAGTCCTTTCAAATTCCAGAGAATTTATTTACAAGATTTGAGGGATATCATAGTATTGAAAAGATATGAAGAGATTCTCAAATGTTCCAAGACATTACCAAAAATTTTGAAAAATTTTCAAGATTAAAATCTTTGTTTTGAAAATCTTTAGAAATACCTTGAAATATAAGAAATAATTGTAGGTAATTTCAGAATATTTTTAAGATTTTCAAAGATTTTAATAATTTTAAAGAAACTTATTCACAAGAATTAAAGGGGTTTTAAAGGTGTAAAGAGATTTGCCATTAATCCAAGGAATTTCAATAGATTTAGAGAATTTTAAGAGATTTTAAAAGGTGTAAAAAATTTTCAAAGTATTTTAAAAGCCTTTTAAATATCATAAACTCTTCAAAATTCTGTGAAGTCTTAAAAATTTTTCAAAATCTTTGGAAATATTTCATGAAATATGTTTGAATACCTCTTATTTTCAAATATTTCAATATACTTCCCAAGATTTCGAAAAATATTAGAGAATTGGAAGAATTTCCTAAGACTTTTTATGATATTTGAAAAATTTCCAAGAAATTTCAGAAGATTTCCAAATATTTCAAGAATATTTTTCAGTATTATTCCCTAACCATTTATTTCTTTTCATTCTCCCCAAAATTTTGAAAGTTTTTTTTGCAAAACATTTGGGTGAGATTGTTTGAAATCAATGGAAAACTGTCGTCATTTAAGATCTGTAACATTTTTTAAACATAAGCATCTTTATAAATCGCCATTATAGTACTACCTTTATCTGATTTTCTAATCATTGAATCAGTATTATTTTTCAAGTGAAAATCACGAACTTATTTTTCATAAGTATCTGGGCGATTTATAAATATGTAAATGATGTCAATAGTTGGTAAGTCCGAGGCCTGCAACCCTGGAGAATCTGAAGATCTTTTAATTTCCACGAAACTTTTCACCTACTTTCCCAAAAGCTCATCCAATTTTTTTTTCCAGGCCTGACTGATTTCTAAATTGTCTATTCCATTTCGGGTCCTCCGAGGCAAGGTTACCCACATGAATACCTGTTAGCCCCCTAACACTGTTTTGACGTCCTTCAGGTCAATTTCCGTGTTCCTCTATTGCGCAAAACTTTCTCCTCCAACAATGTCCATCATCCATCCGCATTTTCGAGGAACTACTTTCCCGGAATTTCTGGGCTATAAATCGTGTTGAGAGTCACGAAAAAGTGACATACCCTTGACTAACGTTTTCCGTGACGAAAGAACGCCGCGCCGGTATCCGGCACATGGCTCACTAGAAAAAAGCCTGGAACTAAGTCTTAGACAAAATAGGAGTAACGGTCCTTTATTTCATCTTGAAACAAAGTCGTAACTCGCAAGGGAAGTAAGAAATCACTCTTAGATTTAGATTCTAGATCCGAAATCCCAGATATATCTAAGAAAGGAAAGCCACGGAGGTTACTCAAACTTTAGAAAAAAATTCCCAGCTTTTCCGGTTAAAAAGTATATTTTTCACGGTTGTTTATTATCGAGATTCGTGGTACTGAATTGATTCAGATCAAACTTTTTACAAACAATTAAAAATGACAAAAGAAACTGCGTATTGACTGTTATTTAGAAACTGGATACAGCCGTTTTAGAAAACAGGAAAATTTTAATATTTAGAGCAGTTCAGTCGATACGATATTGAACCGATTCTCTCAAAAATTTAAGAATAATTTAAAAAGATGAAGCTCCAGTACCATTTTCCAGGAAATTTTGATTCTATAAATATTTCCAGTGTTATTTTAGGTTTTATGCCAAAAATGAGATTTTTTAGCAGTTCACTTGAACCATACCATGCAATTTTCACCCGATTCGTCTAGAATTTTTTAGGATAAATTGAACAGATAAAGCTCCACGGAAATTTTTTCGGAAATTTTGATTTAATAAATATTTTTAGAGTTATTTTAGCTTTTATGCCCAAATTTATATTTTTTAACAAATCAGTAGACATGCAGCCTATAATATTTAATTTATTAACCTAAAGATTTCAGGGCAAATTCAGTAGATGAAACTCTAGTGCTATTTTTTAGAAAATTTTTATTTCATTATTATTTCTAGAGTTATTTTACTTTTTATGCTAAAAGTTCGATTTTTTATCAATTCAGTCGACCTCTAACTTACAATAGTTAAACGATTCATCTAAAAATGTCAGCAAAAACTTCTAAGAGAAAGCACTAGTGCCACTTTTAAGGAAATTTATAATCAATCATTCCTTAAGTTATTTTAATTATTTTGTTAAAAATTCAATTTTTTAACAGTAAGTCCGCTTGCCGTCTACAATATTCAATCGTTTCATCTAAAAATTTGAGAATAAATTGTCTAGAAAAAGCTCCAGTAACGCTTTAAAAGAAATTTGAATGTATTAATTATTTCTCAAGTTATTTTACTTTTTGTCAACAAAATTCGATTTTTCAGCAGATCAGTCGACCTGTAGCCTAAAATGTTGATTTGATTCGATTACAAATTTCAGAATAAATCGACTTGAAAAAGCTTTAGTGGCACATGTAAAAGAAATTTTGATTAAATAATTATTTCCAGATTTATTTAACTTTTTGTGACGAAAATTCGATTTTTAACCGATCAGTCGACCTGCAGCCTACAATATTTCATCAGATTGTCTGAAAATTCTAAGATAAATTAAATAGAAAAAGATCCAGTGCTACTTTTATGAAAATTTCAGTACAATAATTATTCCTAGAGTTATTCTACTTTTTATGTCAAAATTTGATTTTCTAACTGACAAATTGACCTGTAGCCTACAATATTTAATCGCTTTATCCAAAAATTTTAGAATAAATTAATTAGATAAAACTATAGTGCTACTTTTCAAGAAATTTTAATTCATTAACTATTTCTATAGTTATTTATCATTTTATGCCTAAAATTTTATTTTTTTAGCAGTTTAGTCAACCTATAATATTCAATTGATACATCTCAAAATTTCAGGACTACTTGAGCAAATAAAACTCTAGTGCTGTTTTTCAGAAAATTTTAATGTAATTATTATTTCTAGAGTTATTTCACTTTTAAGCCCGAAATTTAATTTTCAGCAGCTCAAGCGATCTCTAACTTACAATACTTAACCGATTCGTCTAGAAATTACAGAAAAATTGATAAGAGAAAGCTCAAGTGCAACTTTTGAGGAAATTTTAAATTATTAATTATTTCTATAATTATTTCTCTTTTACAGCAAAAATTCGATTTTCCAGCATATCAGTTAATCTGTAGCCTGCAATATTGAAGCGATTTATCTAAAAATTTCAGGCCAAATTGATAAGAAATGCTTCAGTAGCACTTCAAAATAAATTTTAATTCAATAATTATTTCAAATGTTATTTAACTTTGTATAATCAAAATTCGATTTCCTAGCGGATCAGTCGACCTGCAGCCTACAATATTTAATCAGTCTAGAAATATCAAGATAAATTGACTAGGAAAAAGTTTCAGTGTCACTTTGAAGAAAATTTTTATTCACTTATTATTTATAGAGTTATTTAATTCACATTTTATGTGTAAGATTCGATTTTCTGACAGATCAGTCGATCTGTAACCTACAATATTTAAGCGATTCATCTGAAAATTTCAGGATAAATTGACAAGAAAAAGTCCCAGTGCTATTTGAAAAGAAATTTCAATTTATCAGTTATTTTTAAGAATTATTCAACTTTTTGTGACCAAAATTCGCTTTTCTAACAGATCAGTCGGCCTGTAGCCTAGAATATTAAATCGATTTTACTAGAAATTTCAGGATAAACTGACCAGAAGAAGTTATAGTGTAATTTTGAAAGAAATTTTAATTTATTGATTATTTCTAGAGTTATTTTACTTTTTATGTCAAAAATTCGATTATTTTAGCAGATCATTCTATCTGTAGTCCACAATATTCAAGCCATCTATCTAAAAATTCAAGTAAAAGTGCCAAGAAAAAGTTCTAGTGACACTCTAAAAGAAATTTCAATTAATTAATTTTTGCTAAAGTTATTCAACTTTTTATAAACAAAATTCTATTTTCTAGCATATCAGTTAACCCGTAGCATAAAATGTTTAATTGATTCGACTCCAAATTTCAGGATAATAATAAATAATAATAAACTAGAAAAAGCTTTAGCGTCACCTTTAAAGAAATTTTAATTTATTAATTATTTATAGAGTCATTTTATTTTCATTTTATGTGTAAAATTCGATTTTTTTAGTAGATCAGTCGACTTGCAGTTTACAATATTCAATCAAATCACCTAAAAATTTTAATATAAATTAATTAGAAAAAGCTACAATGCCACTTTTGAGGAAATTTCCAAACAATAATTATTTCTAGAGTTATTATACTATTTATGTCTGATATTCGATTTTCCTGGCAGATCAGTCGACCTGTAGCCTACAATATTTAATTGATTTCTCTGAAATTTGAAGGATAAATTTAATAGGTAGAGCTTTTAAATATGTTTAAATTTAATATTCATTTCTAAATTTATCTAACTTTTATGACCAAAATTCGATTTTCTAGCAGATTATTAAACCTGCAGCCTAGAATATTTAATCGATTCGACTACAAATTTTAGGATAAACTGACTAGAAAAAGCTTTAGTGGCACTATCAAAGAAATAATTATTTCATTAAATATTCCTAGAGTTATTTTACTTTTTATGTAAAAAATTTGATGTTTCAGAAGATCAGTCGACCTGTATCCCACAATATTAAAGCAATTTATCTAAAATTTTCAGGATAAATTGATTAGCAAAAGGTCCAGTGCCTCTGTTAGGGAAATTTCAAATCAATCATTATTTTCAGAGTTATTTTATTTCTAATGTCGAAAATTCTATTTTTAGCAGATCAGTCAACCCATAGCCTACAGAATCAATCGATTCGTCTAAAAATTTTAGGATAAATTAAATAGATAAAGATGCAAGGTCACTTTTAAATATGTTTAAATTCAACAATTATTTCTAGAATTATCTAATTTTTTATGACCAAAATTAGATTGAACAGATAAAGCTCTACGGCAATTTGTTAGGAAAATTTATTTTACAAATATTTCTAAAGTAATTTTAGTTTTTATAGTCAAAAATATATTTTTAACGGTTCATTAGACCTACAGCCTTCAGTATTTTATTGATTTACCTAAAAATTTTAGGAAAATTAGAATTTTAATTAAATCATTGTTTCTAGAGTTATTATTTTTATGCCCAAAATTTGATTTTTCAACATATCAGTCAACCTCTAACTTATAGTACTGAATCGATTCGTCTAGTAATTTTAGAAAAAATTGATAAGAGAAAGCTCTAGTGGAACTTAAAAAAAAATTTTAATTTAATAATTATTTCTAGAGTTATTTAACGTTTTAAGACAAAAATTCGATTTTTCAACATGTCAGTCAACCTGTAGCCTACAATATTTAATCAATTTGTCTGAACATTTCAAAGTTAATTGACTAGAAATAGCTCTAGTGCCACTTTTAAGGAAATTTCAAATTATGCATTATTTCCAGAATTATTTTCCTCTTTATAACAAAAATTCCATTTTGTAGCATATCAGTCAACCTGTAGCCTAGAACATGTAATCGATTTTACTAAAAATTTCAGGATGAACTGGCTAGAAAAAATCTTAGTGTCATTTTTAAAAAAATTTTAATTTATCAATTATTCCTAGAGTTATTTTTCTTTCTATGTCAAAAATTTGATTTTTTAACAGATCAGTCGACCTGTTGTGTAAAATATTTGAATAATTTATCTTAAAATTTAAGGATGAATTGACAAGAAAAAGATCTATTTGCACTTTAAAAGACATTATGATTTATTGAATATTTCTAAAGTTATTTAACTTTCAATCACCAAAATTCAATGCTATTGCAGATCACTCGACCTGTGGCCTAGAATATTTAATAGATTTGCCTAAAAAAATCCAAGATAAACTGACTAGAAAAAACTTAAGTGACACGTTTTAAGAAATTTCAATTCATGAACTATTTCGAGAGTTATTTTATTTAAATTTTATTTTAGAATTTCGTTTTTGTATCAGATCAGTCAACCTGCAGCCTAGAATATTGATTCGATTCGAGTAAAAATTTAAGGATGAATTATTTAGAAAAAGATCCAGTAGCACTTTTAAGGAAATTTCAAATATTTAATTATTCCTAGAGTTATTTTACTTTTTATTTAAAAAATTTAGATTTTTTTGCAGATCAGTCGACCTGCAGCCTACAATATTCAATCGATTCGTCTAAAATTTTTAGGATAAATTGAACAGATGGAACTGTAACGCCACTTTTCAAGCAATTTCATTTCAATAATTATTTCAATAATTATTTCTAGAGTTATTTATTATTATTATATGCCCAAAATTGGATTTTTTAGCAGTTCAGTCTACTTAGATCATACAATTAATAACCAATTTGTCTAAAAAATTTAAAAATAATTAAACAGATGAAGCTCCATGGCAGCTTATCAGGAAATTTTGATTAAATAATTATTTATAGAGTTATTTTACATTTTATTTCCAAAATTTAATTTTTGCTTAGTTCAATCAAAATGTGTTTTACAATATTCAATCTATTTGTCTAATAATCTTAGGATAAATCGAATAGATGAATTTCTAGTGCTATTTTTTTCATATTTCACGAATTATTTTTGTACGAAATTTTGATTCACTTATTATTTCATAAGATCTTATTGTATTTATTAGGCAAATAATTGTATTCTTACAATTCGAATAAACACTAAAAAAAAAGATATTCTAAAAATTTCTTTGATATTTTTGAAAATTTGTCTTTAATTAAACTGAACCTTCTAATCTTTAAAAATTATTAAAAATTTTTCTTATTTTATTTTAATTCTGCAAAATTAAAATAGCAGTTTTAGAAATCTTTTGAAATCTTTTCAAATAATCTCTTAAAATTAATTTTTCAAAACAAAAAGTCATTTTAAGTTTTCCTCAAAAAATTATTACGAGTTTTAATTATTTTTTAATTGCTTTAAAACATCTGACTATCTGTTAAACTTACATAATTTTTTTTCTAAATAAGTCAATATAAAAAAATTGCAACATTTTGCTTTGAAACCTCTAAAACTTTTCTTTCAATTTTAGGAAACAAAACAATCATTTAAAATTTTCCCACGAATGTTAAGCACATTTTTTCATTCTCTTCAAAATTTTATTCTCCTGAAAAAATTAATATTCTCCTCAAATCTTTCATGATCATTAAAAAGCTTCTAATTTTTTTTCAAATTCTTCAAAATAAATGTCTGCCCCTTATTTAATTTTTCTCATTATTAAATTATTCAGAAATTCTTATATACAAAGTTTAATCGCAGATATATGGGGCTTAAATTGATTACCCTAACAAAACAATAATATAAATAACAATAATCATAATAACACTGATTACAATATAAGACCCACTTTTTAAAAGAACGGGACGTTATTGCAAAATTAAAAACAAATATTAAAGAACCTCCAGTAAAAAAATTATATATAGACCTCTGTTTCACCGGGGTTTCAAAATAAAAGGCATAGTACGATAGGATTTCACCGCAGTTCTACGGGAACTAAATTGATAAACCTAACAAGGCAATAATATTGATAATAATAATAATAATAATAATAACAGCGATCACAAATTGAACCCATTTTTTAAACAAACGGGACGTTATTGCAAAATTAAATACAAGTATTAACAAATTCTCAGATTAAAAAAAAAATTACATCAGTTTCTGGATATAGACCTCATTTCACCGGTGTTTAATAATAAAAAAAATAGTTCAATAAGTTTAACCACAGTTCTATAGGACTTATTCGATTAGCCTAACAAGACAATAATATAAATAATAATAATTATTATTATAATAACAATAATAATAACACTGATCACAATATAAAACCCATTTTTCAAAAGAACGGGACATTGTTGCAAAATAAAAAACAAATTTTAAAAAATTCCCAGTTTTCAAACAAACAAAAAATTACATCAGTCTCTGAGATCAATATATAGACCTGTGTTTTACCAGGGTCTTAAAATAAAAGTCATAGTACAATAGGTTTTAACCGTAGTTCTACGTGACCTTAATTGATTAGCCTAACAAGACAATAATTTAAACAATAATAATAACTCTGATCAAAATATAAAACTTATTTTTTTAAAGAACGGGACGTTACTGCAAAAGTAAAAACAATTATTAAAAATTTCCCATTTAAATAAAATTATATATTTGGACCTCTGTTTTACTAGGGTCTTAAAACAAAAGGCACAGTTCAATAGGTTTAAACCGCAGTTCTACAAAACTTAAAATGATGAACCTAACAAGACAATGATATTAATAATAATAATAACACTGATCACAAATAAAACCTTTTTTTCAAAACAAACGGGACGTTACTGCAAAATTAAAAACAAGTGATGAAAAATTCCCAGTTTTCAAACAACCAAATTACATCAGTTTCTGGATATAGACCTCTATTTCACCGGGGTTTTAAAATAAAAGGCACAGCACAATAGGTTTTAATTGCAGTTCTACGTGACCATAATCGATTAGCTCAGCAAGACAACAATATAAATAATAATAATAACTCTGATCACAATATAAAGCCCATTTTTTTAAATAACGGGACGTTATTGCAAAATTAAAAACAATTATTAAAAATTTTCCAGCTACAAAAAATTATATCTATATAGACCTCTGTTTTACTAGGGTCTTAAAATAAAAGGCATAGTACAATAGGTTTCAATCGCAGTTCTACGAGACTTAAATTGATGAACCTAACAAGACAATAATATTAATAATAATAATCATAATAACACTAATCACAAACAAAACCTATTTTTTAAACAAACGGGACGTTACTGCGAAATTAAAAACAAGTAATAAAAAATTCCCAGTTTTCAAACAACAAAATTACATCAGTTTCTGGATATAGACCTCTATTTCACCGGGGTTTTAAAATAAAAGGCACAGTACAATAGGTTTTAACCGCAGTTCTATGTGACCTTAATTGATTAGCTTAACAAGACAACAATATAAATAATAATAATAACACTGATCACAATATAAAACCCATTTTTCAAAAGAACGGGACGTTATTGCAAAATGAAAGCCAAATATGAAAAAATTTTCAGTTTTCAA
>JAUELO010000272.1:1353808-1373553 GCA_032357855.1 Amphibolips quercusostensackenii | reverse complement strand
GAGATAGGCCGACTAACCTTTCACGATATGGCAACGTCTGCAACGAGAGAATCGTCTCTCGATACGCTCGAACTACGAACAGAGATTTGGAGTCACTGGAATCTATGTTCATAAAAGCAGTTTTTTTTTTATTTGGAAATTCACCCACGGTAGCGCTAAAATCGATAAAGTTTAATTTTGACAATTAAATTTTAAGTATTGACTTATGTCGCTGATTGTAGGAATACTAAAATTATTCAACTTTTTTTAAATTTGATTTTCTACCCAAAATTATTTTTAATTACTACTTATTATAGTTTAAAGAGATTTTTTAAAATAGTAAATACGGAGTTTGAAAGAATGTTAATATTAATTAATATGTTAGTTAATTATTAATATTAATAGTAATTAATAAATTACTTTCTTTATAAAAATTTGTCAGTGGCTGTGTCAACTTAATATCGTAACAGATGAAGATGACAATCGAGGAGTTGGATTTTTTTTCATTTATAAAATGATGGTAGAAAAATATGAAGCAGCGTCATTACAATTTAGTAATCCAGGGTTGCTATAGATCAGTGAAAGCCAGAAGGTCAAGAAGTGGCAGGAAAAATTCAACTAGTTGGTTGAAAATGAAATTAGTTTATTAAAAATGATTTTTTTGTTGTTGAAAATTCATCATCATAGTTAAAAAAACATTTTTTTCAAAATTAAACTATTTTTTTGAAAATCCATTTTCTCGTTAGAAAATTTAACTATTAGATTAAAAATTTCTCAAATTCGAATTTTTGGTTAAGAATTTATGTAATGTGTTAAAAATTCTTCTTCGTATAAAATTATCTTCTTTATTGCAATTTTTTCATAAAAATTCATTTCTTTTGTTAAAAATTCCACTATTTGTTCACAAATTTAACTACTTTGTTGAAAATTCATCTTACTTGTTGAAGATTCGAAAATTGGTCTTTTTTAGTGAAATTTAATCTTCTTAGTTAAAAATTCATATGTTTAGTTAAAAATTGAACTATTTTGTTAAAAATCAATTTCATTTTGTTAAAAATTATTTTTTTACTGAAAATTTACCTATTCTATTTTAGGCTGAAAATTTATCTGCTTTTGGTGAAAATTTAAATATTTTATTCCGAATTTGTTTTGTTTTTTTGTAGAAAAGTAATTTCAATGGTTAATATTTTTTTTCAGTTGAAAATTAAACTATTTCGTTGAAAATTAATTTTATTTGGTTAAAAATTAGTTTTTTTATTGAAAATTTACGTATTCTACTTAACACTGAAAAGTATCTGTTCTTTAACTCAAAATTAATCTTTTTTGATAGAAAACCTTTTAGGAAACTTTTTGTGTTGAAACTATTTCTTATATTTCGTTGGAAATTAATTTTATCTAGTAATTAATTAATTTTATTAAGTATTTACTATTATTAATTATTATTTCATTAATCACTAATTATTAATTATATTCGATAAATATTCTTTTTACTGACAAGGTAACTATTTTATTTTTGGTTGAAACTTCATCTTTTTTATTAAGAATTTTTTTTTGGTAGAAAATTTTACTATTTTAAAAAATTAGTTTTTTTTGGTTCCAAATTAGTTAACCAGCTAAAAATTAACTATTTATATTTTTATTTATAAATGTTTTTTTTTCGTTGAAAATTCATGTACTTTGTTGAAAACTTGTTGTTCTATTTTGTGAAAAATTAATATTTGGGATTAAAAAATTAACTATTTAGTTAAAAATTCAATTTTTTTTAAGATTGATCATTTTAGCTAAAAATTTATTTCTTTAACTGAAAATTTACCTTTTTTCACTAAAAGTTAATCTTTTTACTGAAAATGTAACTATTCTATTTTTGGTTAAAAATTCATTTCTTTGGCTGAAAATTTGTTTTTTTTTTCGTAGAAAATTTAGATATTTTGTTAGAAATTCGCTTTTTCTTTTTGGTTAAAAATTAATTTTTTCAACTGAAAATGTATCTTTTTTTGCTGACAATTCATAAAATATTGCTGAAAATTTTTTCGCGAAAATTAATTCTCCTGGATTGAAAATTTAACCATTTAGTTAAAAATTTATTTGTGTGACTAAAAATTTACCTTTTTTTATAGAAATTTAATCTTTTTGTTGGAACTATTTCTACTGCTTCGTTGGAAATTTATTTTATTCAGTAGTAAATTAATCTTTCTACTGAAAATATATCTATTTTATTTTTGGTTGAAAATTCATTTCTTTCGTTGAAAATTCCATTTTTTTTATGTAAAAAATTTCACTATTTTGTTAAAAATTCGTTAATTCTTTTAGGTGAAGAATTAATTTTTTCTAGATGAAAATTTAACCATTTCCATTCTCGTTTGAAAATGTATCTTTCTTTGTTGAAAATTTATGTATTTTGTTAATAATTGGTATTTTTTGGTGACAAATTAATCTTTCGGATTGAAAATTTATGTATTTATATAAAAATTTTTGTTGTTGTCCAAGATTGATCATTTTAGTTAAAAATGTACCTTTTTTCATATAAATTTAATCCTTTTGGTTGAAATTTTTGGTTGAAAATTCATTACTTTTGTTGAAAATTCGTTTTTTTTCGGTGAAAATTGATTTTTTAGTACTGACAACTTAACTGTCCCATTTATTATATTAAATTAATGTTTTCAGCGTTAAATTCATGTATTTTGTTAAAAATTTGTCTTTTTTTGGTTGAAAATTCATTTATTGTTTTTTGAAAGGCGTTTTTTTAGTTTAAAGTTATCTTTTTTATCATAAAATGTAACTTTTCATTTTTGCACCAAAATGGATCTTTTTTAGTTAAAAATTCATTTATTTTGTTAAAAAAAATGGTCTTTTTTGGGTCGAAAATTCATATTTTTTGGTTCAAAATTCAACTTTTTATTAACAATTCATATTTTTGTGTCGAAAAATTAACTGTTCAAGAGGAAATTTATCTTTTTCTTAAAAATTTATCATTTAGAGTGAGATTGTTTTTTTCAAAGACTAACAAAATCTTTCATAATTAAAAATACCTCTTTTTGGATTGAAAATTATACTGTTTTGTTTCAGGATTCAACTAATTTGTTTAAAATGCTTACCCTTCAGTTTCATTCAACTGTCATTGATCGAAAATAAAAATATTTTTTACTAGAAATATTAACTATTATATTTTTTGTTTAGAATTAATTTTTTGTTCCAAATAAGATTCATCACTTTGGTAAAAAATTTAACTATTTTATTGAAAGTTCCATTTTTCGTGGTTAAAAATTAATTTTTCAAACGGAAAATTTCATTTATCTAGTTTTGTTTGAAAATGGATTTTTTGATGTAAAATTAGAAACAAACGTTTTTTCATTAGCATTATTCATCTCCTAGGTGTAAGATTATTTTCATACCTATTTTTAAAATTTTATTTTATTATTTATTTATTTTTATTTATTTTATTATTTTAATATTTTTTAATATTTTATATATATTTTTTTATTTATATTTATTTATTATTTTAAATTTAGTTCCGTCAGGTTTTGATTCTTTAATTTAATTTAAAGGAAATGTGCACCCCAAAAAAGACAAAATTCTAATTATCTTATTGGCTAAATTCTTTCTTCAGACGTTACACATATAGGGTGTTCGATACACTTATTGGTAATCCTAATCCCCTAATGATGGTCCCCTAAATCCTAAATCAACATTATCACCACCCTCACGTATCCATCATCTAATCTCCATCATCAATCCAAAATCAGTATGTCTCTCCCATCCCTATTCCTATGTTTTCCTAGCAGACGTCCGGGTGCAAAGTGACCCATTGACGACGAGCGTCCAATCGATACTCGTACCGTTCATGGACCTGGTTTCTTCATAGAATGACATGAAAGGAACAGCAAGGGGAAAAGAAACAGAAAACTGGAGTTTCTATCAGAATCAATTTTTCGTTTCGTAGGAACTCAACAAAAACAAACCCTTTTTGCTGTAAAGGAACCCTCTTTGCTAAAAAAATGGCTTTTGTTGCTCTAAAGGAACCCTTTTTTCTGAAAGGGCCCTCTTTGCTGTAAAGAAACCCTTTTTGCTGAAAAAGGACCCTTTTTGCTGTAAAGGAACCTTCTTTGCTAAAAATAACTTTTGTTGCTCTAAAGGAACCCTTTTTGCTAAAAAGGACCCTCTTTGCTGTAAAGAAACCCTTTTTGATGAAAAAGGACCCTTTTTGCTAGAAAAAAAATTATGACTTTTGTTGCTCTTAAGGAACCCTTTTTGCTGAAAAGGACCCTTTTTGCTCCAAAGAAACCATTTTTGCTGTAAAGAAACCCTTTTTGCTGAAAAGGAACCCTTTTTCCCCTTTTGCTGTAAAGAAACTCTTTTTGCTGTAAAGAAACTATTTTTGCTGGAAAGAAACCCTTTTTGCTGAAAAGGAACCCTTTTTGCTGAAAAGAAACCCTTTTTGCTGAAAAAGGACCCTTTTTGCTGTAAAGGAACCATTTTTATTCTAAAGCAACCCTTTTTGCTGAAAAGAAACCCGATCAATTCATTCCAAAGGAGACTCCAGTTGAATTTACAAAGGAACCCAACTTTAATAAAGGCTTTTTGATAGAAAATATTTTTTGCTTTGCCCATTTCGATATTTCATAGAGTGACCAGATGGCTTGATACGAAAATCAGGACATTATCCCATTTTCCTACGCCTAGAAACTCTAATCCTCCCCACCCTTAATTAATACAATTTAACTTGAGGCGCGTTATTTAAAATAAAGTGTTACTAAAAAATACTAATTTTCAAATATCCTAATTTTTCCTGACTTTTCCCTGGCCAATTTTTCATTTTCCCTGATCGTTATACATTTTTCTTTCTGGTTAAATTTTCAACCAAAGAAATTAATTTTCAACTACAAAGATAAATGTTAAACCAATCAGTTTAATTTTTTATCAAAAAAAGATGAATTTTCAGTAAGTACACCAATGTTCAACAAAAAATTTTAATTTTTAACCAAAATAACGAATATTTTATTTCGGAAAATTAATTTTTAAGCAGGAAGATTCATTTTCTACCAAAAAAGGCAAATTTTTAACAAAATACCTAAATTTTCAACTAAAAAAGATTATTTTTGAACTAAAAATTGAATTGATATATTTTCAGTTGAAGTATCAATTTTCAATCAGAACAAAAATTAACCAAAGAAATTATTTTTAAACAAAATACATAAATTTTTAATTTAAAAAGACTAATTTTTAATCCAAAATGGAATAGTTATATTTACAATTCAAAAAAAATTTCAACCGTAAAAAACAAATTTTCAACTTGAATATTTGAGTTTTTAACTGAATAAAAAGAAAATTATATTTCAAACAAAAAAATTAAAAATTGTCTAAATTTTCAACGAAAGAAATAAATTATTTCAAAAATGATGAATCTTAAATTAGGAAAATTCCAATAAAAATTTCAATAAAATATTTGAATTTTCAACTGAAAAAGATTGATTTTTAACTAAAAAAGGAACTGTTATATTTTTTTAGTCAAAAAATTAATTTTTATTCGAAAAAGGACAAATTTTTAGTCATGGAAATTAATTTTCAACAAAATAAGTGAATTTTCAACTTGAAAAGATACATTTTTAATACAAAATGGAAAAGTTACGTTTACACTTGAAAAAAAATAATTTTTAATAATACAACTTTTTTTAACAAAACACTTAAGTTTTTAACCAAAGAAATTATTTGTCAAACAAAAAGATGATTTAACACCAAAAAGATTAATATTTTACCATAAAAGACAAATTTTTAAAAAATGCGAGAATTTTGAACAAAATAGTGGAATTTGTAACTAAAGAATAATTTTATTTCTAAAAGGCGAATTTTCTACAAAATACATGAATTTTTAAATGAAAAATACATTATAACTTTTTAAATCCAAAACAGAATAGTTATCTTTTTACTCAAAAAATAATTCTTAACAAAAAAAAAAGAATTTCCAACAAAATAGTTATTCTTTAACCAAAGACATTAATTTTCAACAAAATACATGAATTTACGACTCAAAAAGATCAACTTTTAACCAGAAGTGGAGCTGTTATACTTTTGGTTAAAAATTTAATTTTTAACCAAGTAAAAAAAAATTTTAACACAATAGTTAAGTTTTTAACCAAAGAACCTAATTTAAAAAAAAACATGAATTTGTAACTTTGAAAAATGAATATTCAACCCAAGATAAATAGTTATATTGAGAGTTGAAAAAATTAATTTTGAACAATGTAAAAACAAATTTTCAACAAAATAGTTGAGTTTTCAACTAAGAAAGAAAATTAAATTTCGAACAAAAAATAACCATTAACAAAATTTTTGAATTTTTTACCGAAGAAATAAATTTTCAACTATAATAATAAATCTCCAATAAAAAAATTAATTTTGAACTAAATATTTGAATTTTCGACCTTTGAAATTTATTTTCAATCATAAAGATTAATTTTCTTCCAAAAAGACGAATTTTCAACAAAATACATGAATTTTCAACTGAAAAATATTTATTTTTAAATAAAAATGGAACTGTTATATTTTCAGTTAACAAATTAATGTTTAACCAAAAAAGGCAAATTTTTAGCCATAAAAATTAATTTTCAACAAAATACATGAATTTTCAACTTGAAAAGATAAATTTTGAACCCAAAATGGAATAGTTACGTTTACAGTTAAAAAGATTAATTTTTAATCATAAAAATTTTGAACCAAATACTTGAATTCTTGACAGAAAAATTAAATTTTCAACCAAAAAAATTAATTTTGAACAAAGAGGTCCCACTTTCATCTGAGTATTCTAAGTAGTTGAATTTTGAACAAAAAAGTCTGAAATTCTCGAACAATAAAGATCAGTTTTCAAATAAACTTTTGTATTTTTAGTAAAAAAAAAAATTAAATTTCTACTACAAGAAATGAATTTTTAAACTAAAAACACGAGTTTTTAACCAAAAAAATTTTTCAGTCAATAATGAAAAAAAATGTTATCCAAAATGTAGAATTTTTATGCCAGGAAGAAAAATTTTCGACAGAACAGTTGAATTTTTAAAACGAAAATATGAAATTTGAACAAAAAAGTTCATATTTGACCAAATAATTTAATTTTTGACTCAAAAAAAACATTTTTAATAAAAAATGGATTAGTTATATTTTCAGTTAAAATAATAATTTTGAATTAAACAAAAAAAATTTATTACAAAATAGTTGAATTTTCAATAAAAAAACTAATTTTTAACGAAATACATTTATATAAACAGTTAAAAAAATTAAATTTAATCATAAAAACAAAATCTTCGAAAAAATAGTTAAATTTTCAACTGAATGAAAAAAATAATTTGCAAACAAAAAAGAGAAATTTCAATTAAATGTTCCAATTTTTAACCAAAGAAATTAATTTCCAACTATAATGATGAATCTTCAATAAAAAAAATGAATTTTGAACCAAATAGTTGAATTTTCAACCAAAAAGATGAATTTTCAATCATAAAGATTTGTTTCCTTCCAAAAAGACGAATTTTCAACAAAATGCATGAATTTTCTACCAAAGAAGATACATCTTTAACCAAAAATAAAATTTTTATATTCCCATTTAAAAAATTAATTTTCAACCAAAAGCGACAAATTTTTAACAAAATGCATGATATTTGTAAATTGAAAATATAAATTTTTTAGCCATACAAAACAAATGTTGAACAAAATAGTTTCATTTCAACCAAATAAATTAATTGTCAACCAAAAAAATAAATTTGTCACTAAGAAGATTAATATTCTACCACAAAAGACAAATCATCAACAAAATGTATTTATTACCTTTCAACAAAATGAATAAATTTTGAACCAAATAGTTGAATTTTTAACTAAAGAAGAAAAAAATAATTTTCAAAGGAAAAAGAATTTTTAACCAAATTTTTATCCAATGAAATTAATTTTTAACAAAATACATGGAATTTTAAACTAAAAAAGATAAAGTTTCAACAGAAAAAGAAAAATATAAAATATAAATATATATATAAAAATATAAAATCCTCGATTAAGAAAGTAGTTTCTAACTGAACTGTTGAATTTTTAGCCAAAAAGGATGAAATTTTTACGACAAGAGATGAACTTTTGAACCAGCAAGATGAATTTTCAATTAAGAAAAATTTTTTAATCAATCATGAAAAACAAATAACCTAAAGGTTCTAAATATAATTCGTCTTTTATGGGAAAAAATTTTTTTCTGTTTAAAAATTTAACTATTTGTTTAAAAATTCATGTATTTTTTTCTTTCTTTGCTTAAAAAATAATTAAATTCTATTTAAATTTTTTTTTATTTTGAATCTTAAACAATTTGGTAAAAATTTTAACTGTTTTATAGAAGGCTTTTTTTTATTGAAAATTATTTTTTTTTAGATGAAAATTGAACTATTTCATTTATTGGTAACACTTAGTTTAAGAATGCAAGTATTTGCTTGAAAATGTGTGTGATTTGTTGAAAATTTCTATTTTTCCTTGTAAAATTGGAAATTCAACTGTTATATAGAAAGCTTGTCCTTTTGTTTTAAAAATTCTGTTTGATCCGACATTAATGTATTTTGGTGACAATTTTTTTTTATGATAGAAAAACATTCTTTTTGGTTAAAATTTTAGTTGTTTGGTTAGAAATGTATGTATTTTGTTAAAACTTTTCCTTTCTTAGTAAAAAAAACCTTTATTTCAAAAATGCCACCACTTTGTTGAAAATGTATTTATTTTGTTGCAAATTCGTCGTTTGTAAAATAAAATAAATGTTTTTGCTTTCTCATAGAGGAAGCTTTGTGATGGTAACATTTTCGTACCATGTTCTAAGCAATTGTCCGGATGTTTGTGTAGATGTGTGTGTGAGGATGTGTTTGTGTGTGTGTGTGTGTGGATGTCACTTTTTTTTGTGAACACGATAACTTAAAAACGGTTAAAGATAAATTGATGAAATTTAGAAGACTTATTTTCATCGCTAATATCTTGAAACTGTGCGAAGGATTTCTAAAAATATTCATCGCGCTTTTCGTAGCACTTTATAATATTTAAAAAATCAGTTTTCACAGGAAAACTTTTTTCATTACCATAATTCAAAATTGATGTAAGAATATAAAAGATTCCTTGGTTCGAGGCGAATTGATTGACCTAGATATATACATATATATTTATATATATATATATATATATATATATATATATTTTATTAAAAAGTAAGGAAGTTATGCTTATTTATATTGTATTGAAAATCTATTTTCATAGTAAAAATGGTCTCATTCTCGTTATTTGAAGTTGATGTGAGAAGAGAAAAAATGTGTTGTTCCGAGACGAATCGATTGACCTATACTGTTGATACATTTTATTGAAGAGTAAGAAAGCTATGGTAATGCATGAAATTTGAAAATACGTTTTTTTATAGTAAAACTTTTCTCTTAAACATAATTCAAAATTGATGCAAGAATAAAAAAGATTCCTTGGTTCGAGCCGAATCGATTGGCCCACAATATTAATACATTTTATCAAAGAGTAAGGAAGTAGCGGTCATTTATATTATATTGAAAATCGATTTTTATAGTAAAAATATTTTCATAATCTGAAGTTGATGTAAGAATAGAAACGATGTGTTTATTTAAGACAAATCGATTGACCTATATTATTGATACATTTTATTGAAGAGTAAGGAAACTATGTTAATGCATAATATTTGAAAAAATTGTATTTTATAGAACAACTTTTTTTCTTCAACATTTATTTAACGCAAAGATAGCGAAAAACAAAGAGAGAGGCAATTTCCTTAGGATAAAAATAAGAGGAGAAAGAGAGAGAAAGAGAGGAAACAGGAAGTGCAAGAGAGCATGTTTGGCACGGCGACAGTTCGCGGCACTTGTCGCTCTTGATGGCAGGTGGGGTAGGGGTGAAAATTAGAAGTGGACTGACATTTTGAAATGACAGTGACGTGGGTGAACGCCTTGCCAGAGGATGGACTATGTGAGGTCCCTGTAACGATGACGGTTTCCGACAGAATCAATCAATCAGCTCATTACGGATCGCAAATCATCCTTTTCAGTTGTCTCTCTCACATTGAGACCTCCAATATTCGAAGCGCCTTCTATTTTTAAATACGAAATATAAATGTAATTTTACTTTGTGAAGTTCTGAAAGAGTACGGAGTCGACGGATGATTTCTACAAGCAATAAAAACAATAAGTGGGCTAGCGCTCGCTGATGATAAGTTAGTTATGCCAGAGTCAATCGAAGACTTGCAAAGAATGTTTAACAAACTGAATACCAGCATGAAGAACGTGGGCCTCAAAATTAATGTAAATAAAACAAAAATTATGGTAGTTCAAGAAAAGGATGAGAAAACAATATGCAACATTGTCCTAAGCGATGAGAAAATTGAACAAGGCTTGATGGTATAATGACAATATAATTGTCAATCGAACAATGAATAATTAGTTAAAACTATTTCATACTAGTATAAGAACACTTTTTATTAAATTCTTTAGACTTTTTTTCTTTTTTATTCGAGAAAATTAACAGCAGATTAACTTAATATATTAGGGGCCGTCCATGAATGCAGTTGCCCTTTTTTAAATAATTCTTATTTTTTCACTGTTTTTAAGAAACTTACCCTTTTTCTCGTTTTTTATTATCTTTTTTTTTGCTTTTTGAACGGACTTAATAGAACCCAATACGAAAATCAAACTATTCTTAGTTAAACGTTAATTTTTTTTTTGTTGAAAAGTGTACTATCTTATTTTCGGTTCAGAATTCATCTCGTTTAGATGAAAATTCTACTTTTTGAATGAAAATTTAAGTATTTTGTTACAAATGCAACTATATTGTTAGACGGACCATGTTTTTGTCTAAAATTGAACTACTTGGTTAAAAGTTGAACTATTTTGTTCAAAATTTATTTTTTTGGTAGAAGATTCATCTTTTTGTTAAAAATTCATGTATTTTGCTGAAAGCTTGTATTTTTTAGTAGAATCTTCTTGGTTAGAAAATAAACTTTTTAGTTGAAAATATCACTCTTTCATTTAATGTTGAACTATTTTTTTTAAATATTTTTTTAAAAAGAATGATCATTTTAGTTGAAAATTCATCTCTTTGATTACATATTCATATATTTCGCTAAAAATTCTTTTTTTTTTGCTTGAGAATTAATTTTTTCACGGAAAACGTAAATATTCAATTTTTGGCTAAAAATTTATCTTTTTTGGTTAGAAATTTATGTATTTCATTAAAATTTTATCTTTATTAATTAAATTCAACTTTTTTTATTTAAAGTTGAAATCTTTCTCAAAATTTTTTTTTTTAATATTAACTATTACATGTTTCGTTAAGTATTCATTTTTTTTGTTGGAAAATCAAGTACTTGGTTTTAAAATTAAACTTTCTTGCAAAAAATTTATTTTTTTATTTGAAGATTCATTATTTTAGTTAAAAATTCAATTAGCTGATCTGCGGATTTATTATTTTTGTATTGAAAATTCATCTGTTTCGCAGAAAATTGTTCTTTTTGCTTGAAAATTCAACAATTAAGTAGAAAATTTATATTTTTGGTTATTAATTAAGCTACTTTGGTACAAAATTAAACTTTCAGGTTGAAAATTCAACTAATTATTTGAAAATTTAATTTTTCTACTAGAAATTTGTTTTTGTATTAGAAAATGATTTTTTTACCTGTGAATGTAGCTATTTCATTTTTAGTTAAAAATTTTTCCTTTGTGCGCTGAAAATTCAACTATTTGGTAGAAGATTCATTTTTTTTTGTTTGAAAATTGTACTATTTGTGTGGAAAGTTATTATTTTTTGTTAAAAATTTACCATTTCATTTGCGGATTAAACTATTTTGTTATAAATTCATCTTTTTTGAATAAATTCAACTATTTTTGATTTGAAATTAAAATCTTCATTTTTTTGAAATATTAACTATTAAATTTCTTGTTGAGAATTTATTTTTTTTGTTAGAAAATCAAGTGCTGGGCTTAAGATAAAACTCCTCTGTAAAAAATTAATTATTCCAGTTAAAAATTCATCATTTAAGTTGACAATTTTATTAGTTGCTCTGTAAATGAACTTTTTTATTGAAAATTCAGCTGTTTTGTAGAAAATTTTTCTTTTTTCTTAAAAATTAAAAAATTTGGTAAAAAATTAATATTTTTGGTTGAAAATTAAATTACTTTTGTAAAAAATTAAGCTTTCAGGTTGAAAATTAAACTTTTAATTTGAAAATTTAACTATTCTACTAGATTTTTTTTGTGTTAAAAAATTATTTTCTCAACTCTTAATGTAGCTATTCCATTTTTGGTTGAAATTTTGTCTTCATAAGTTGAAAAACAATTAGAAAGTTACCATTTTTTGTAAAAAAATTAGTCTTTTTTGGTTAAATTCAGCTCTCTGTGATTTAAAATACAAATTTTGTTGTTGTTGAAATTTTAACCATTGCATGCTTCATTGTGAATTTATTTTTTTTCGGAAAAATAAATACTTGGTTTAAAATTAAACTTCTTGGTAAAAAATGTA
This sequence comes from Amphibolips quercusostensackenii, assembly GCA_032357855.1. NCBI lineage: Eukaryota > Metazoa > Arthropoda > Insecta > Hymenoptera > Cynipidae > Amphibolips > Amphibolips quercusostensackenii. The sequence goes on along the minus strand of JAUELO010000272.1, from coordinate 1,361,049 downwards.
TTGTGTTCTTGGTTAAGATTTGCCATTTGATTTGAAAATTACACTATTTATTTCAAATTTAAACTGTTTTGTTGAAACTTTTTTTTTCTTTTGTTAAAAATTAATGTTTTCATTAAAAATGAAGTTATTCCATTTATGGTGCAAAATTTATAATTTTCAAGTTGAAAAATTAACTATTTAGTCAAAAATTCATGTATTTTGATGGAAATTCATAATTTCGGTTGAGAATTTCACTGGTTTAAAAATAGTATTTTTTTGTTGAAAATTACTTTTTTTAACTAAAAATTACATAAATTTATTTCTCGTTGCAATTTTATCTTTTATGGGTAAAAATTTCATTATTTTCTGAGGATTCATCCTTCTTGATCAAAAATGAACTTTTTTGTTAAAAATTGTTCTTTTTCGGTTTGAAAGTCAACTGTTTTCTAAAATGTGTGACTTTTCAGCTTGGAAACTTAACTATTTTGTTAAAAATTTCTCTATTTGGATAAAAAATTATCTCATTTGTTAAAAATTCACAATTTTGATTAGGAATTCAGCTATTTGGTATTAATTTAGTTAGTTTGTATACAGTTTAATTATTTTGTTGACAATGTAATTATTTTTTGAAGTTCATCTTTCTTGTTTAAAAATGTAACTTTGTTGAAAATTTGTCTTTCGGATTAAAAATTTATCTCTCTTGAGTTAAAATGAACTTTTTTTTCGAAAAATTAAACTTTTTGACCTATAGTCTTTTACAAATTTTAATTTAATTAACGATGCCAGATAATTTATATACTTGTTTACTGAAATTGATATTTTCAATGAATTTTCAAGCATCATTGCTTTTAGTAATCTCATTAGCTTCTATTAAATATTTTAATTAAGCAAAAAAGTGGAAAATTGGATCAACGTATTTCACGGTGAAATAACTTCAATAAATTAATCGCTTCAATGCACTTCTTTCTGTAATAAATACGTCTTTTCCCAAAGCGCAAACTAAATAAATGTTCACTGTTAAATTAGTGTTTACATCAATACCATCGTCGGCAAATATTATTAATAAATTTCTTAAAATTTATTTACTTTGTCAACTTTAGAGATTCCACATTGCTTTTTGTCTGTCGACTCATTTTAGCATGTCAATGACAGTTTATTATACGTCAGTTTGTCATTTTATAAAAGTGTTTTCCCACTTGGAACAACATGCAGTTTTTTCCCTTGCCTTAAACTGATTGATTTTCCTTTTTGCAAATTTGAATTATTATTAAAAAACACTAATATGCATTGTCCGTTCGTTGACATTAAACACAAACAAAAGAATGAGGATGATGATGAAGATGTCAATAGGGAAGTCAGAGTTTTGTTTTTAACTATAAAATTGTGGTTGAAAAAGTATAAAGTAGCAGGACTACACCTGAATAACGAGGCAGAAGTATAATAAACAATCATTAGAATGATCTAGAATTGTTAAACTTTGCTCGAGAAGAATAATACAAATTTGATCCATTCATCAATTGAAGCATCAGTTCAAAGAGCGTTCTATGAACAGAGATTTTGACTCAAAATGGAATCTTTGTTCATACTATCAGTTTTTTAGAATTGGAGGGTGTAAAAGTCATTGTACTAGACAATTTTTTCTCAGTTTGTTGACTAATTCATAACTTAGCATTTAAATCAATTCAGTGCTATCGTGGACAATGTTCCAAATAAGAACATCTAGAAGTATGAACATAGATATCACTGAGTCAAAGTCTCTCTTCATACAATGTTGTTCGATACGATGATTCAATCTCATTCAGTCAGCAAAAGATTAATGTGAAATTTTTTTACCAGGTTAACAGCCAATAGGATTTTCAAAAATTCTTTATTCATTCAAGAAAAAAAATTGTCGCATTTAATCCCTTGACCCAGCGGTAGTCAGTGCTGATAGAGTTAAAACGATCCACTCCCTCTGATTGCGTGCATTTATTACTATTTCGTTTGTCGCGACCTCGCACGTGATTCAAGAAACAAATCATATTATCATATATGACATTTTATTCTCTTGATGATCTACTAAAATTAAACGCAGTAATTTGTGGAGTTTCAAAATTAAAGAGTACGATAAGTCACTCAACGATTTAATATTAATTTAAGGCAAACGACGAGTTATTTTAGATGTATCAGAGATGGTCAGAAAAACATATATGGGTAATTCTCTACAGTACATTATTTTAACAAAATGATCTAAAATTTCAATCAATGATCAGTGTGCATATCGTTTGAAAACTCATTATAGTGTTATAGCAAAAGCTTATGCCTTCCCAAAGGTCTGCAAACAAAATTCAATTTGGAGTCTGATTGTTTTCATTTTGGTTCTCCTACTTACAATTTATCTTAGTACAATTTAAATATTTTAAAACCAGTTTCTGTAAACACTAGTAACAAGTTCATTTATAAAAATAGTGTGGAACTTGAATATATTTTAAAAACATTAATTTACCTAAAACCCATTCAATAGTTTCCTTAGATATTGTGTCTATACGTTTGATAGCATCCAACTAGATCTTGCTTTAGATCGCTTAAAAGGAAAACTTATTTTAAATTATAAATTAACAAAAGTAACTGAGAATAATTTGTTATTAGTCTCTAGACCTGTTTCCAATGGTACTGTGTTCTCATTTAATAAGAAATTCTATGGATAAGTATCCGGTTGTCCTATCAGTTCACCTTTATCACCAGTAGTTTCTGATTAGTTGAACAAGCTTATAAAAAAAAGCTTCGGATTTATCAGAATTAATGACTATTCTTTATAAAAGATACGTTGGTCACATTTTTGCAATTTTCGCAATTGGGTTTGATAAGAGGTTTTGTGTTTAGATGTGTTAAATTAAGTGATATTTATTTACGAAAGAAACTTTAAATCAACTAAAAACAACATTAGAACATGAAAATTATCCTCTGCATTTATATAATCACATTATTACTGAACACTTTAATGGGTTTTACAATATCCACTAGTAATATTTATTGAAAAAGAAAGACAGTCGTAGCATTGAAAATTTGTCTGGTGCTATTGATTTCATAAAATGCAAATGTTGCAATAAAGTTTACACAGGTCAAACTGGGAGGAGATTTAAAAATAGAATTGCTGAACGCAAAGAAGATTGTAAAATTCTAAATTTAAATACACATTTGTCATAATATCCTTGGACTTGTAATCATTATTTTGATTTTAAATCTAATAATAATAAAATATTAGCTATCAAAAAAAAAATACTCATCAAAGACGTATCATAAAGCCTTTATTTATCAATCAATTTCGTAATATTTATGTGAATTTGCAGACAGAAAATTCAAACATTAATTAAACTTATTTCAGAAATATAAAATAATGTTATCTTTGTCAGTTACGATTTTTTCTTACAATTTTAAATTTGATTTAGCTTCGCGCATCCTCATTAATAATTTTCTGAAAACTTGCTCATACCTTCGATGTTCATTGAATATTGTCTTCATGGAACCCTTATTAACTTTCAGTTTTCATTTTCTGTTTGTCTGTCCTAACTATTATAAAGTTATTTAAATTTAAAACAATGTAGTTTTTTGCGTAACATGTATGAAGGAAAAAAATTCAAATTTAAAATACTTCATATAATGTACATGTTTTTATCATTGACTTACAAATTGACTTGAATTTTTCATTTTGACTGTGTTTTTTCCCAATTTTATGATTGCTCTGAAATGATGATTTGTTCTTCAAAAATGTTTGAATAATTTGAAGCAAATCACTTCTTCAATTTAAGATTTTAAGCTACAGGACACCTTGTTTTGTCTGTAGAATGATTTTTGTAATAAATTTTGAATTTGAAGGGGAAAGCGGGATATGGTTAGAGATTATAGTACCCAAATTAGATTGTTCAGTTCGATTTGAATCTCTTTTAAGTAGTTGCAAAATGCTATTCGCAAAAATGTTTCCTAATAGCGCCAGAATTATTCTTTAATTTTGTGTCCTTGTATATTTGAAAGTGTAGCAACACATGTAAGGTTATGCTTTTACTGAAAAGTAACCCGTACTTTTATGCTGTTACTCATTACATTAGTTGGATTGACTCTAAAATAACATTTTACATTATGATATTTGGCACTCAATACAGCTGGGCAGCTATTTTGGTCTTTTTATGAGAAATGGACGACTCAACCCCATGCTGAGGGGTAAAGATTGACACACTTTGATCTGCAAGAACAAGTTTCTTGTCGCTTAATTAAATTTTGTTCAGGATACATGAAGCATCGATGTCTAATATTGATTCAGTCCCTTGATATATCGAGAAAAATCTAAGAAGATATCTAGCGTTATTTCCAATTTCAATCATTTTGTTTTTGACCCACCCTAGTATGCACCCGCTACCCCCTTAGATTGGACGAGTAGCCTGTCCATCTCGCGTCACGTCGCGGTGGAATGCTGTAGACTCGTGGAGGTGGCAAAGGATGAGAAAGAGAGAGAAGGCGAAAATGATATGAGAGAGGGAGAAAATGAACGATAAGAGAGGGTGAGAGAGATGAAGCCTTCCTCACCAAAACGCAAAGAGACGAGTGACAAGAGGGAGTGAGAAGGATCATTGGGATAGGAGAAGAATGGCGGGGGTGAAGGGGGGTCGTGGGAAAATAAGGGGTGGGGGTAGCTGTCGCTCGCCCGGGCATCGGAGGCAGCAGACGTCTTCTGACCCGGCCGGTGGCTCAACTCGACTCCACTAGACTCTATAGCGCGATAGCTTGGTGACGAGGAGCGGGGGCATTGGGCAGAGGACTAGGAGAGAAAACGTCCGCCGCGGTGGTTGGGGGTGGTTGAAGGGAATCGGCCGAGTAGGTGCATTGCTTTTCACGAGAGAAGGTGGGTGGCGTCGGGTGGCTAACAGGGTGGTAAGCGTATCGATCCGAACCTGAGCTTGGCTGACGGCTGACGAGGCCGTCACGCGAGACGAGTCGAGACGAGACGGACGGAGAAGGCTCCCAACACCCCCGACTCCTACTTCCGACATCTCGGCTGGGAGCGGGGAGGGTGGAGAAAGTTTGCGGATCGCAGCGCGCGGTGGCAGTGTCGGGGCAGAGGAGACTCGCTTCCCCTTCATCGCCCCTTTTGTAGGAAAAAACGTATTCCGATATAAGAGTGTGGACAAATTTAAAAAGGGAATTCGGGGGCATTGGTAAAAGAAGAACTTCAGGGAAGTGGAAAGGCATAAGTACTGAAGTTCAACCAGTTGTCTTTCTCATCACTTTGCCATCAGTTGCAATCAGTGAACATCGAAATGATAACTGACCAAGCCTTTAGAAGCTTGAATGACTTTAGATAGGCGAGAAGGAGGATTTTTGTACGAGGGTGTATCAGAAAAGGGTCCTCCAAGATAAGCGATAGCTGACAGATTGGTGAGGAAGCTTTGAGGATAAAATAATGAGGTGGAAGAAAAGGTCCACTTTTTCTCTGAGAAGATGGGGAAGATAGATAAAATTGAGAAGGTACTTATTTGATGATTAGATGGACTACTTTTAAAACTTCAACATTTGGGTAAACATAAAAAACTGAGTGTAAGAAACGTTGGGCGTAATGGGTGAAACGGATTAACGTCCAAGTGCGTAATTGATAGAGGGGTGAACTCGCCGTAGTCAATCAAATATTATGCTCTCCTCTAGTCGAGTCTAGCTGCATAAGTTTAATTAAAGACATTTTAATGACAATTAGATAAAAACCATTTGACGTTGGCACCTAAATAACAAATAAAAGCATTCAATTAAGGGGCCATCTTTAGAAAAGTTTGCGAGTTTGCAGCTCGACCTGCAAGTTGTCCTGCTGTTCATTTCGCACATTACGAGCGGTTTGTCGTTGTGATTTAGCTATCTGTTTGAAAGCATTGAATTATAGGTATCGCGGGCTAACCTCTCCAGCTGCCTTGTCGGCAGCGATGCCCGCGCTCCAAACACCGAAAGTCACTTAAGTCTCGCGGCACCCACGATGCATCTGTAGGCTAGTATAGAACCTTGTGGAAGAATTATTCGACTACCTTCGTCTTCCACAAGACCTTCCACCACCCGCCGTAAAACCGTCAAAGAACACTTTCCGTTCACTGATGCTGTTTGGTACCCACGTGTTACCTTTGCTAGAATGTTTAGAGTTTAGTTCTCGATCAAGATCGATAAGGGTTAAGAATTTCCTATTAGTCTTATTTGAATGCTTTACTTCTTGAGTTTTTCTGACTCTGAACATATAATTGGAATTTTAATTCTCATTTAGATGAGGTCAAATAGAAATATTCATTTGAACCCTTTACAAGATTCATAACTTTCGAGATATGTACTTCACAGAAAAAAGTAGAGAATCAATTTTGTTTCAGGTCCTTTTCTTGCAGACTTATTTTGAACTTCAAACATGTTTGCTCTCTTAATCAATGCCAAAACTAAAAAAACAATTGTATAGTAGTACTTCAAATTGCTTTCAATATTTGTGTTACTCAGTATGAACCAACTGTAGTTTATTTTGTTTTAGCACATTTTGACGCCTTTTCTTTGTTTTTCTATGTTCGATAATTTCTTCATCTTCATTTAGCATAAATTTCCATACAGTATCAGTAACTGAACAAATGCACGAAAAGGTTCTGTATGTAGGAATAATTTAAATTATGTAAATAATTCTAGATGACAAATGAGAAATTTTATTTTTCTAAAAGCATCTCATTTTCTTTGGAAATAATTTATTGAAGCAATAACCAATGATAGCCACTTTTTTTAAAAATAATTAAAGATGTAATCTTAAATGTTATCAAAAAAGTTAATACCTAATTTGTTTTTCATTCTAAATTTTATCCTAATTACACTAATCCCATTATTACACCCATATTATCCTAATTCGAATTACAACACGATTGGTACAAATATATGACTTTTCAGAAGATTTTACAAAAGTTTAATCAAACCTAATTTTTATCCAGAATGTATGAATTTTAACTAAGAAAGATGACTTTTCTTTGATATATTTCTAAAAAGTTGCAGTGTATTGAAATAATAAAAAATAAAAAAATTGACACTATAAAAACAAAATTTGTTTTTCTTTTCACCTTGACATTCTAGTCTGGTCCAGGTTTGGCGGTGATCAACCAACCAAGAACAAAAAATTCTAAGTTTGGTCCAGAAGGTTTGGTCTGGCCTAGAATGATGAAAAATACGAAATTCACCCTATCAAAACAAGACATTTTTCTATCTCCCTGACTGTCTCACCTAGTCCAAGT
>JAUELO010000272.1:1324183-1343318 GCA_032357855.1 Amphibolips quercusostensackenii | reverse complement strand
ACCAAAGACCAACATGTCAACTTTGAGGTTATAACCTAGAAATATTTAAACTTATTTGTATGAAGTTATTTCTATTTCTAAGTATAATTTGTCATTTCTAACATACTTCAAGTAATTCTCTTTATTTATTAGGATAGTTCTAATTACATGGGTTGAACAATAACTCAGTAAACAGGCTTTCGAATATTATTGATCAATGTCTGTTTTAAATTTTCGTGCCGTTGGTACCTGTCGGTAAACAAGATATCTGTTAAAGGCAATTACAGATATTTACACGCTGAATAGAATTTTCATGGAGTAAGAGGTTATAACACGGTTTTGCAACATACTTCACTTTGATTGATAAGAAAACATTTATTTAGTGTTGATCATGTCTCGAGTAATTTTTTTCATTACACTACACTCTCAAAAATTTTATTTTGTTCCTTTTTTATTTCACAATGTTTATATTCTTGAAATAAACCTACAGTAATATGACGGACACGATGACCCATGGTATGGGGTACGCTGACCAAAATGCAAGACCAACGAATTTATTAAATATCAAATAATGACGTAGTCAAAAAACGGGTTTGAGAAATGACATATGTAACCTGATATTGTGAACTTTTCACCAAAAAGTTCATATATCAAAATCACATTTCAATGATAATTTACAAAACATTTTATTCAAAGCCCGGCACCATACCCCACTCTCACCTACTGCTTAGGAATTTGAGACAATGTAAATTAGAGTGACGGGGTCCCGAAGCCGCCAGATAGACGGGGAATTACAATTTTCGAGTGCTTGGGACGTTGGCAACACTGTGCGACCAGTGCTGACTGTCTGGGGAACCACGGAGCGCGGGACCCTTCGAAAGAAAATTACTATAATACATATACTGGCGTCGAGACTAGCTGCATATTCCGTTGTTATTATTGATCGTCGAGGAGCGATATTAAAGTGGCCAGCGCTGCCTCTATGTTTACGCCGGATCTCCCGAAAAAGCATGAAATTACCGATAATCGCCAACCACGTGCACCAAGACGCGAAGACAACGAAAGTTCCCTTGCTTAACAATAACTCCCTTCTCACATAATCACCTTCATTTTTTTTCTGATTGTTGTTATGGTCTGGAGGATCTTTTTTAGGTTTTGAAAATTATTAGGAGAGTAGGAATCGCAAATCTTATCATAATTATTAGTAGCTTTTAGTAAATGTTAATAGATATCAGATAAAATTAATTTTAATTCTAATAGAAATTTGTCATTAAATTTAAAAATTTGTTTTCTTAATTCAACTGTTTTTTATTTTCAAAAAATCCTTTTTTTTCAATACCAGATAATATATTTTTTGGTAGGAATTCATCTTTCTTTGTTAAAAATTTAAGTTGGGTGAAGGTTGAACTCCTTTGCTGAAAAATAATTTTTTTAAGGCGGATATTCATGTCGTTGCTCAAAAATTTAATTATTTTGTTAAACTTTTTTTTGCCTGAAAATTTATCTATTTTAGTAAAAATTGCATACTTTTTGGCTGAGAATGATAATGCGTTTGAATAGAAATTAATCTGTTTTGGTGGATGATTCAACTATTTTGTAGAAGATTCGTCGGTTTTGTTTAAATTTTATTGTTTTTTATTTAAATTACAATCTTTTTTATTGAAACATCAACTAGTATATTTTTTATTAAAAATACATCTGTCTTAGTTAAAAATTCAACCACTTGAGCGAAGATTAAACTACTTTGTTGAAAATTATTTTTCTTTTGGGTTGAAGATTCATGTCTTTGGTTGAATGTCTAATAATTTCCTTAAACTTTTTTTTTTAAATTAATCTCTTTGAGCATAAATTCAGCTGGTTTTCAACTGTTCTTTGTTCAAAGTTTAATCTTTTTTGTTTGAACCTTCGACCATTTGGTTGAAAATTTATCTTTGTAGGTTTGAAATTCAACTGTTTGTTTAACAATTCATTTGTCTCGGTGTTAAAAATTAAACTCTTTTGTTGAAAATACATCTATTTTGGTACAAAGTTAATATTTTTGGTTCAAAATTCAAGTATATTGTTGAAAATGCAATATATTATAAGTTTTCCTACATTAAAAAAATATCATTTCATTGTTTGCAGATTGAACTATTTTGTTCAAAATTTGTTATTTTGCTTCCTCGTAGAGGAAGCTTTGCAATGGTAACATTTTCGCAATTTTTTAATTCATTTAATTAGGCATTTCTCGGTTTAAAAATGTCTGATACAATGTTCTAAGCAATTTTCCGAATATGTGTGTGTGTGTGTGTGTGCGTGCGCGCGCGTTTGGATGAAACACTATTTTGTGAACGCGATAACTTGAAAACGGTTGCAGATAAATTGTTTAAATTTATAGGCCTTATTTTTATCGCTAATATCTTGAAACTGACTAAAGGATTTCTAAAAATATTCATTTTGCAAATTTTCTTATTTGCATAATTTAAAGTTGATGTGAGAATAGAAAAGATGTATTGATTTAAAACAAATTGAATGACCTATAATGTTGATACATTTTATTGAAGAGTAAGAAAGCTATGGTAACGTTTAATATTTAAAAATACGGTTTTTTGTAGCAAAACTTTTTTCTTTAACGTAATTCAAAATTAATGCAAAAATATAAAAAATTATTTGGTTCGAGACGAATCGATAGACCTTTGAAATTAATATATTTTATGAAAGAGTAAGGAAGTTATGATCATTTGTATTATATTAAAAATCGATTTTCATAGTGAAAAATTTCTTATCTGCATAATTTAGAGTTGATCTAAGAATAGAAAAGATGTGTTGATTTAAGACGAATCAATTGACCTATAATGTTAATACATTTTATTGAAGAGTAAGAAAGCTATGGTAACGTTTAATATTTGAAAATACGTTTTTTTATTTTAAAAATTTTTTCTTTAACATAATTGAAAATTGATGCAAAAATAAAAAAGATTCCTTGGTTCAAGCAGAATCGATTCACCTACAATATTAATATATTTTTTCAAAGAGTAAGGAAATTATGGTCATTAATATTATATTAAAAATCGATTTTCATAGTGCAAATTTTCTTATTTGCATAATTCAAAGTTGATGTGAGAAAAAAAAAGATGTATTGATTTAAGACGAATCGAATGACCTAAAATGTTGATACATTTTATTGAAGAGTAAGAAAGCTATGGTAACGTTTAATATTTAAAAATACGGTTTTTTGTAGTAAAACTTTTTTCTTTAACATAATTCAGAATTGATTCAAAAATATAAAAAATTCTTTGATTCGAGACGAATCGATAGACCTTTGAAATTAATATATTTTATTAAAGAGTAAGGAAGTTATGATCATTTATATTATATTAAAAATTGATTTTTGCAGTAAAAAATTATCTTATTCTCATAATCTGAAGCTGATGTAAGAATAGAAACGATGTGCTGATCCGAAACAAATTGATTGACCTATAATATTGATACATTTTATTAAAGAGTAAGGAAATTATGGTAATGTATAATATTTGAAAAATGTGTTTTTTTATAGTGCAACTTTTTTTCTTTAACATGATTAAAAATGTATACATGAACAGACAAGATTCCTTGATTCGAGGAAAACTGATTGACCTATAAAATTAATATACTTTTTTGAAGAGTAAGGAAGTTGTACTCATTCGTAATATTTGAAACATCTGTTTTAAACAGAAAAACTTTTTTCATCAACATAAATCAAAGTTGATGCATAAAAAAAAAATTTTTTTTGACCATATATTTTCAAATGAGATCACTTTTATAATTTATATAAAAAATCTTAAAGCTGAAAAGGAGATAAGGTGAGACTGAATCGCCCCCTTCCCTTTTCCATCTCGAAAAATTTCCATTTCAAATACAAAATTTGATTTTCCTGGGTTTTTCATTTGATTGAAAACAAATTTTATATTATTTTGCCGTTTTGCATTTTTTAAAAATTTATATTCTTAAATTGATCAAAATAAAAACTTTAGCTTATCTATTAATTAAAAAATCACTAATGCTGCCTTGATAAGGAAGCAAAGTGCTCGTGAAATGAACACCATATAAATATTAATACTTATAAAGTTAAAACACTCAAGATCGTAGAGGTTGCAAATTAATTTTTCAACTAAAAATTTTATTTTTGGTTAAAAATTGACCGTTTTTACTCAAATATTCAAGTATTGAATTTTTTCAGGGTTTTATATTTTCTGGTTGAAAATTCAATTGCTTATTTGAAAGTTAAGCCGCTTTTAAAAAAATGTATTTTTTAGTTGAAAATTGAATTATTTTCTTGAAAATTCGTTTTTTTGGGTTAAAATAAATTTTTTCAAACTGAAAATTTAGCTATTATATTTTTTGTTGAAGATTCATCAATTTTGTAAAAGATTCATCTATTTGTTTAAAAGTTTAACTATTTTGTTGAAAATTTGTCTTCAGTTGGTTGAAAAATAATATTTTTTATATTTCGACTATGTTTTTAAAAGTTTATCTTTTCTGCTCGAAAATTCAACTATTTGATTAAAAATACAACTTTGTTGGTCATAAACTATTTAATTAAAAATTAATAGGAGACTAGGAATTGCAAATCTTATCGCAAGTATTAGAAGCTTTTAGTAAATATGTTAAGAGATGGCAGAAAATATTAATTTTATTCTTAATAGAAATTTGTTATATAATAACTAATAGGCATTTTTTTATTTCGTTTCAGGTGAGTTTAAATGCTGAATTTATTTCATCTTTAATGTATGTAAGTTAAAAATATATAATAATTATAATAAAATATATTAACAAATACATAGATAATAGATACATAAAAATAAAAATTCATTTTTTAAAAGTTTGACATTTTTTACCTGAAACCTAGTTAGTTTAAATAATAATAGCAAGCGATGATTTTTTTTACCATTTTTTTTACACGTTTTAACTTTAAAAAAATAAATGTCAGTCAAGCTGCATCCAAAAAAGTAATTTTTTTCTTCATAAAAAAAGAATTCCTTTATTCAGGATTAATTTTATTCATTATCTTCAATTTCATATTTTTGCTTGCTACACTGCAGACAAAAAATTATTCTACAATTTTAACAATGATAGAATAAATTTAAAAATTAAAAATCTTTTTTAAACTTCCCAGAGTTACTCAAATTTTTTTTTTAATTTAAAAAAATTCCAGTGCGCTTCTTCCAGAAAAAAATTGTAGCTGGATAATTTTTTTGGTTAAAAATGCAACTGTTTGGTAGAAAATGTCATCTATTTTTGTTAAAGATTCAACTGTTTTGTTAAAAAATTGTATTTTTTGTTCAAATTGAATTCTATTTTATTTAGAATTACTTTTTTTTTTAAGTTAAACTACTTAGGTGAAACTTCTCTTTTTGGGGTGAAAATTAATTTTTTCAACTGACAATTTAACTATTTGTTTGGAAATTTACTTTTTGTCAAAATTTTATATTTTCGGATTGAAAATTTAACTGTTCTGCATTAAAAATTTCCGTTTCTTTGTCTTAAAAATTTAAACAGTTTGGTACAAAATTCAACCGTTTTGTATAAGATTCGTTTATTTTTAATCAAAAATTAATTGTTATAAGTAAAAATTTAAGTATTTCATTTTTGTTAAAAATTATCTTTTTTAGTTTAAAAATTCAATTATTGGGTTAAAAATGTATGTAATTTGTTGAAAGTGCAACAATTTGTTTAAAAGTGCGTATATTTTGTTAAAAATTCGTATTTTATAGTAGAAAATTAATCTTCTGGTTAAAAAATGCATATTTTTTCACTTCTTATTTAGCTTTTTAATTTTCTCTCTTTCGATTCTCTACAATTCAATTTGTGTGGTGTTTCTTAAAATTTAAACGATTATTGTTTATAACAATTATAACTGTATGATTTTTAAAATAATTTTTTAAATAAAATCTACTCAAATATAATTGTAGAAAATCATTTAAAGAATAAAATGAGACATTGATAATTAGTATCAAACAAAAAATTGTAACTTTTCCCTGAAAAGAAAGCTAAAACTAAAACTCTAAATAACTACTGTTAAATAAAAAATTTTACCCTGAATTATTTTGTTTCGAAGTACGTTCAGAAGCCTTTCAGATTTTTAGAAATTATTACCAGATCTATTTTTTCTGATCTTATCAATCGTTTTCGAGATAGGCGATTTTTGAGATCAATTGAAGTGTCTGCGGTCTAAACCTGTTAATTCAAATTTCAGAAACTTTACACGGCGAAGCAAAATCGTTGTTATTTTTGCAATATTTAATATATTTTAAGTCGTAGGATGTTTTTTATTTATTTACTAGCAAAAAATAATACACGTTAGTTTTAAAACATTTAAATCAAAATCGAACATTATATGGCAAGTGAAAGCTGTACGTATGTTATCTAAAAGTGGTCCAGCGGTCTAAACCTGTTATCTGCCGTGTTCTACCGCTTTCCGCGCTTCAATATGCATTTTTTGCGATCTTTTTTAAGCTGCAGGCAAGTTTTATATGTCAAAATGTCTGAAATCAAATGCCGAAAATAGATGTGCTTGCAAAAATTAAAAATATTTTATTGCAAAGGTTTGCTGAGTGTTAGTAATCGAGACGCGTCGGACACCTTTGTCTTTACATCAATGTTATATTTTTTACATGAAAATAGCCACAAATAACTTACGACACACACATACACTCAACTGCACCCACACTAACATGTGTCTCACTACCGTATTCTACGAGTAAACTTAGCCGATTGGAGAAAAAACATGGATTTCCCATTAGACGCTACAAGCACTTAACAGGTTTAGACCGCGCACCTCTGCTGTAGATATCAAAACGCAATTTTCGAAAATCTATAAAAAAAACTAGAAGAAATTATTAACTGATATTAGCTGCATATAAAAAATGTTCCAGAAAATAAATAAAAAATTAATTTCATAAAAAATGTCAGTTAACAGGTTTAGACCGCGGACCCTTTTGTATGTAATGTACATCCTAAAAGTACATGACTTATGATTTTATGAGTAAGTTAGTTTTAAAGAATTTCTCACGTAAAAGTATGGTCCATGCCCTTAAAATGATTTAGAAATGATTGAAAATACAGGGGATTTTATGGCGGCGCAGAAATTTCTTTTATTCAAGTCGGGGAGGGAAAAAGGAGGATAAAGCAGGGTGGTAACTTGGGTATAAATCGGTGTTGAAGAGGTAGGGTGGGAGTGAAGGATTGTTTTCTCGATCGCGATTCTATGCGCGGTGCATTGAGTGCGCCTGTATATGCGTGTAGTAGGCTTACTGTGCACAGGGTCAGCTCGAGTGAGCAAGGCAGGCAGGAGTTCGGCTTCGGCTTCGGCTGCCGGCCGCCGTAAAAACGTCAATTAAAGTGTTTTATTTGATCCTTCGTTAGAACGTTGAAATGGAATTTTGATTTATGACCATGGCGCGGCGGTGCGCAGTGTGCGCGAGGGCGCGCGTAAATAAAATAAATAGGAGGCTATAATTAGCCGATGCGATGGGTAGTTTCACTAAGCCGTGCAAATGCTAAAAGTTCAAAGAAGTGTATGGCATTTGATAAACAAATTTTCAACCAGCCTCACTACACTCGATGGCATTTTCATCCATCCGGCTACAAATCCCTCACACTTGATGGAATCACTTCTTATTTCTACTATTTTAAATAAACACTTCCATGATGTATTTCTCATGGATGTAAGAATAGGATGGTCCATTTTTTTAGAATTTTGATTCATATCGCCCGGATATTTGTTTGAATCTACAAAAAAATTAATTCATTTAAAAATTTCATTTAAATAAACCCCATAAGTGAAAAAAATGGGTTTTACGAGTTTTTGCCGCTAATGATAATTTTTTGCGGTTTTTTTAGCAGATTGTTTATAATATATAGAAAAAAAACTTAATATTGATAATTAGATGTTTATATGAATTGTTTAAACAATTTATTACTGTTGTCAGCAATTTTCTCTTAAAATAGAGTTAGGAAGTCGTGGTTTTTTAAAAAAAAGTTTCACTTTTTGTCCTATTTTGAATTGGAGTGAGGTGCTACTTAATTATTGTTACCAAGCCTAATTGCTTAAACAATGCATTATTACTGTAAATAATATTCTCTCATGTTAAAATAATGCTAGAAAATTGCAGTTTTTTCAAAAATTTTCCACTTTATATCCAATATTGAATTATAGTTAGGTAAATAATTAATTAAAGCTAACAAAGTCATTGTTAAAACAATTTATTATTATCTTAAATAATATTATCTTTGAATAATGTTAGAAACTTGCGGTTTAATCTAAAATGTTCTACTTTTTGTCCACTCCTTACTTAGAGTTTGGTAATAATTTTTGAAATTCACCACAAATAATTGTTTAAACAAACTATTATTGTTGAAAGCTATCTTCTCCTATAGTAATGCTAGATAGTTGTGCTTTTTTTAATTTTTCACTTTTAGTCTACTTTTCACTTACTTAGTGAAGTAATAATTAATACAAGTTAACAAACATAATTGTCTAAACAATTGATTATTTTTTAACTATCTTTCTTTAGACAATAATTAGAAAGTTGCGGTTTTTCTCTCAATTTTTTAACTTTATGTCAACTTTTTAGTTAGTGACTAACAATTAATGCAGTTTAGGAACAAATATTTAATATTAATATTAATTTAAACGAAAAGGCTCTTAACAAATACTTCAAGGAAAACTCATATTTAATACGATCCATGTAGAAAATTTTAAAAATATTTCAAATATGTGTTTTGTTTCCAAAAAATATATTCACAAAAAGAAAGAGATTGCTTAAAATATGATTTTTTGTAATGTTTATTTATTATTTGTTTATAAGTAAACAGGCGAAAAATTTAGATATTTCAGAAAAAACCGCAACTTTCTAGCACTTATCTAAGAGAAGATACTTATAAATAACAACAAATTGTTTGAAAAACTTTTTTTGTGAACTTGCATTAATTATTACCTTGCTTATTAAAAAGTGACAAAAAGTTAAAAATTTTAGAAAAAATCGCAACTATCTAACACAAATATAGGTGAAGATAGCTATAAGCAATCATTATTTGTTTAAAAAATTATTTTTGCTAAAGTAAATTAAATTTAAACTCACTTCAAGCGAAAAGTGGACAAGAAGTTTCAAATTTCAGAAAAAACACATTTTCGATCATTATTCAAAGACAATATTATTAACAACAATAATAAATTGTTTGAAGAATAATGTTTGTTAACAACAATTAACTATCACCGTACTTTCATTAACAATTTGACAAAAAGTGGAAAATTTTTTTAAAACCCGCGACTTTCTGATTCTATTTCTAATCTAAGAGAAAATTTATAACAATAACAAATTGTTGAAAAAATTTATATAATCTTTATAGCTGCTCGTTTTATCCAATTAATTGAAACTAAAAAGATCAATTTTTAATAAAAAGTGGAATTGCTTTATTTTTAATTTAAAAAATTAATTTTCAACCAAACTGATGAATTTGAACTAAATTATCAACTTGCAACTGCAATAGTTAAATTTTAATTTGAAAAGATGAATTTTTAACCAAAAAGATGAAAAGAAAATTTTCAATTAAAAATATAATTTCTTAACAAAAAAACCTAATAGTTAAATTTTAAGTTAAAAAAAATTAATTTGTAACTTAACAAAAAACCGAATTTTCAAAAAATATTTTCTACTGGAATAGCTCAATTTTCAATAAATGAAATTAATTTTTAACCAAAGAAAAAACAAATTTTTAACAAAATAGCTTAATTTATAATGAAAGGGATGAATTTTCAATAGAAATTATAAATTTTTAACCAAAAAAATTAATTTTAACAAAACAGTTTAACCTTTAACAAAGTAATTAAATTTCCATTCAAAAAAAGATCAAGATAAATTTTCAAACAAGATGATTAAAACAAACAAATTTGAAAAGATTTCAAGACATTTAAAAAAATGTCGATTTTCCGAGATTTTGAAATAAATTGTTGAATTATTTTTCAAGATTCCAAAGATAATTTCAATAAATTTTCTATTTTAATGTATTAATTATAAGAAAATATTTTAAAATTTTTGTAAGCATTTTTAAAAATTTTCTAAGAAATTTGAAAAAATTTCAAGAATAATTTAAAAGTTGAAAAAATGGATATTAAAAGTGATTCTTCATCTTGAAAAATTAATTTGTAGAAAATATTTAACAATATTTTAAAACATGGCAAAAGATTTAAAAGTTTTTAAAAGATACATAAAACATTCTAGATTTAAAATGATTTAAACAAATTTAAAAAAGGGTAGGTTTTTCAATATTTGGCAAAAAAAGCTTTGAAGTTTTTTAAGAATTATAAAAAAATTTAAGAGAATACAAAATTTTTTGTAAGATGCCTGGGAAAATTTCAATAACTTTTTATTTTACAAAATTTATTTTTAAGTTACGTTTAAAAAAATTAATAAACATTCAAAAAGATTTCCAAAATTGTCATAAAGGAATCTAGAAGATTTTCTGAAATTTAAAAAAAAATTTTATAATCTGAATTTTTTCAAAGTTTTAGGAAAAAGTCGAATCATTTTAAATGCATATTTAAAAGATGTTAGAAACTTTAAAAAATAATATCATATTTGAAAAGATTTTTAAAAACTTAAAATAATATGTAGATTTTAAAGTGTTTTTTAAAAATTTTGAAACATTTAAAGATAATAAAAAATTGTTCTTCAGATTCTTGTGAAGATTTAATGTGATTTTTTATTTTCGAAAATTAATTTAAAGAGAATATTCAAAAAGATTTTAAAACGTTACGAAAAATTTACAAAATAATCAAAAACAAATTAAAAACGAAATTTTACAAAAATTTTATAAAATCATGTAAAATAAAAAAAAATCCTAGAAATTTGTTTAATAATGATTCGAGAAATACCTGAAATCATCAAACAACTTTTTAAATCTTCTCGAGAAACCTAGGAATATTATATTCATATAAATATATAGAAAATTAATGAGGAAATTAAAAAAATAAATATAAATTCGAAATTTTTATCTTGTACTCACAATTATTTTTTTCTTTCAATCACAATTTGCCTGAAATTTTTTTTTCTTGACTGAAAAATATTTTGGTTGAAAATTTTACAACTTTGTTTATAATTCATCTTTTCGTTTGAAAATTTATCTCTTTTTGTAGAAATTGTTTGATTTTTTATTAAAATTGCAACTGTTTTTTTTAAAATTAAAATCTGTTTTGGTTAAAATTTGAATTATTATATTTTTCGATGAAGATTCATTGCTTGAGCAGTCATATATTTGGGTTAAAAATTATTTTTTTGGAAATCTTTTTTTTTGGTGAACATTTAAGCTTTTTTGGTTAAGGACTCGACTCTCTTATTGAAAATTTGTATTTTTTGGAATAATTTAACTATTTTTTATTTATAGTAAAAATATTTGTAGATTTAAATATCAACTGTTGCATTTTTTGTTAAGCACTCATACTTTTTTGTTTAAAAATTCTACTATCTGGTTGAAGATTGATTTTTTTTTTAAATTTAAATTTGACATATCTAAATTATTCAAAAATCTGCATGTTTTTGATTTATTCTGCAATAACAACCCAATTGTTTGCGAGCGCTAACCCACGTACCTTCACTGTCCCGGGAACCACACCTTCTTCGTCGAAGAGGGACATTCTTAGGTACTTGTCCGTCAATATAATAAATTAAATTATTTTAAGTTTAGTTTTGTTTATTAATCTTCTAGGATTGTATTTTTGAAAAATAATTATATTTTATGGTTGAGGAAATAAATAAAAGCAATATTTAGTTTCATTCATAATTAATTTAAGAAAAAATACCGTAAAAATAAAATTATGCAAGAACTAGACATACAAAATTAAATATTTTTAAGTTTTGATAATGTTCCAAAGTGAGCATGTCAAAATCATTGAATCTCAAATTATTTTTGTTTTGAAGTGATTAAATTTTACGATTCAAACTTGGAATCATAATTATCTTGTTTTATTATTAGTTGGCAGTGCAATCGTCCCCGCGCTTATAATATTGCTAGTAATAAATAATCGATCAAGTACTCTTTGTCAGGAAAGTTCAGTTTCAAAATGCATAA
The DNA here is from genome assembly GCA_032357855.1 of Amphibolips quercusostensackenii. NCBI lineage: Eukaryota > Metazoa > Arthropoda > Insecta > Hymenoptera > Cynipidae > Amphibolips > Amphibolips quercusostensackenii. Next base: position 1,331,252 of record JAUELO010000272.1, on the reverse strand, counting down.
AATTAATATTCATCCTCTAATTGATTCGTGGGTGATAATGTGTTTGAAATAATGCAAGTACAACGCATGATTCTTGTCCCATATATATTCGAATTTTTCCCCTCTTATTTTTAATTCGCCCGGATTACCTTGTAGGATTTCTTTTCACCAGGGGTCTCCTTTGTTCTGTCCTTGGAGGTAATTACCTTCGAGGAATGTCACCTTGCGGATGACACACGTTCACGAAAATAAGGCTCGCACGAGGTCGAGATCGGCGAATCGGCGATCGATCGTCGAAAGAGAAGCGAGCGAATTAAGCAAAGAAGAGTCGAAACTCGGGCCATTCGAAATGTTATTGTTTATTGCGGGTCCTGCTGCGGCTTGATTTATCACGCAGGACAGAGTCCGCGTGAAATAGTAACATAATCCGGTTGATTTGTGGCCGGCATTGTCCGAGCGAGTGGTACTCCGTCGAAGAGGAGCAGTCTTTTTTATTTTATTTTATCGCTCAACGATTCTCACTTATCGGGAACGATCAGCGACGCGGGTATTAAATCGAGGCTGAATACGGTTTGACGCACTCCCTCCTCTGTCCCCTCCTCCCTGTCCCGCCGCCCCCTCATCACTGAATTGTTTGGATGAATTAGTCACAGTTTTTTCAATTTTTTCCCTTATCCTAACTCCTCTTTTCTTTAATCCTGTACTCTCCTATCCTATCAGATCTGATCCTGTATTTTCATGCCCTCCTTTACCATCCTTTGCACCCTTCTACTCCCCATCCAATACTTTTTCTGCGTTACTGTCCCCTGTTTTCCACTCTTCCCCTCACTCTTGACTTCTCCACCCCTACTTCAACTCCTGTAATCCCTCTACTTCTTATAACCTACTTCCCATCACTTACTTGCCCTCTCCTACTTCCACTCCCCTCACTCCCCTCACTTACCCAGTCCTACTTCCGCCCCTCACTTACCACTTCTTATGACTCCCCGACACTAATTTTACTTCATTTCCGACCCTCCTCACACTTCTTACCCTCCCCTACTCTCCTCAAGTGAATTTATTGCATTTAAAGCGTACGCATATTCCCTCTGATATAGGACGCTCTAAAAATAATCCTGAATTTGTAGATAATTTTTAAAAAAATTTAGTTTTTACAGCATTCCTCACCTTTGTTTTTACTATTAATGTATATTTGTCCCCCACCATTACCTTATCTTTTTTTTATTATTTTCCATTCACCTTTTCTTTTTCACCTTTCTTTATTTTAATTTCTATCTCCTAGTTGTCCCTCTGTATCACTTCTGTTCTTCCTTTTCCGTGTGTTTTATATCCATTATTTTCAACTTTAATCTTATGGATTATCCCCTCTTCCCTTTTCTCAAACTTTTAAATCGATTTCCATACCTAGACTATGAATTTTTAACTCTTATTTCGACCACAAATTAATTTTTTTTCTTCTCTTCCGTTTCACGTAACTCCAATTTTTTATTCTTTCCCATCGCGCATAACACTTTACTCATCGCATTTCTTTGTCTCTTTTTATTTCTTACTTCTTCAAATATCTTTATATATACTTTCCTCTCCTTTTATTGTACGAATTTTTATATTTGCATATCTACCTCTTTTTTTTTCCTCTACGTTGATCCCTTTCTTCCTTTCCATATCTTTACCAATAGTTCTTTCAAAATTTAATCTTTTGAATAACCCTTTATCTTTCTTCAATCTTTTAATCGATTCCCATGCCATTGATACTGTATAGTTCTTCATTTTTGTCACAAATTTTTTTTTCTCATCTTCCTCCTCCTTTTCCCCTTACCTTCTACATAACACCTTATATCTGGTCTTCTTCCCAATTGCTTATAACACTTAACTTATTGCATTTCCTTTTCTTTTGTTATTCTTCACTTCTTCAAATACATTCCTTATCTCTATACTACTATTATTTTACATTCCTTCACACATTATTAACTTCTTTTAGTCAAGATTCTTTTGCATCCCTTAAATATTATTGTTCCTTTACATTTATCCTTTTCTCCCTTCTCAATTCATTCTTTTCACCCTTCATCTTATGACTTATAACTTTCTTTCTTTTCTCTTCACTTTTAATCGATTTAAATACCTTTCATTTTATGCTTTTTATCCTCATTCCCCCTTCCTAAATTCCTTTTATTTCTTCTCTTTCCTTTTGAATAACTTCTCCAATTTTTTATTTTTTCTGATTGTCCATACCCCTTTTTTCTCTCTTTTCGTTACTCACTAATGCCTTACTTTATACTTTTTTCATCTTTATTTTCAATGCTACTACTCATTTCTTCATACGCGATGACCTTCTTTTCCCTACTTGCATTCCCTTCTCTTCACTTTACTTTATTTGCATTTCTATCTCCTCATTCTTCCTCTATGTTACTTCTTTTCATTTTTTATGTATTTTTATCAATTCTTCTTAGCTGAATCTTGTGACTTATCCCTTTCTCCTTTTTGTTTAATCTTTAATTCGATTTTCATATCTTTCATTCTATATTTTCAACCCTTATTTACACCATAAATCTCTTTTGCTTCACCTTCTCTTCCTCATCCTTTTAGCCTTTATTTGGATTTCTATATTCTGATTCTTCCACTATGACCCCTCTTTTTTCCTTCTCTAGGTCTTATTTTATCTATTCTTACTAAACTTAGTCCTACAATTAACCCTTACTTCTCTTTCTTTAATATTTTAATTGATTCCTATATTATTCATCTTGTTATCCATCACTTCCTTCACAAATTTATTTTGTTTCTGCTCTTCCTCCTTCGTTTTACATACCACCTTAGGTTTTTTCTTCTTCCTAATTGCCCATAACGCTTCACTTGTCACATTTCCTTTTTTTTTATTCATCACTTCTTCGAATACTTACCTTTATTTCAACTATTCATTTCCATTTCTGCATACACCACTCTTCTTTTATTTCAATTTCTTTTGCATTTATATCACCTTATTCTTTCTTTAGACCACTCTTTTTCTCCTTTCTCAATCCATTATTTTCTACCTTAATCTTATTATTCACACCTTCCTCCTTTTTCCTTTAACTTAAAAATGATTCCAATACCTTTTATTCTGTATTTTTAATCCTTACTTCCGCTCCAAATTTTTTTTATTTCTTCTCGTCTTTTTTAAATAACTCCTTAAATTTTTTTGTTCTTTCCCATTGCCCATAACCAGTTTCTTTTTGTCTATCACTTCTTCTTCTTCTTTAAATACCTTGCTATATACTTTGCACATCATTTTATGTCTTTTCTATACATTTTTTCCAACTTTAATCTTGTGACGTATCCCTTTCTCCTTTTTCTTCAATCTTTTATTTAAATTCCATACCCTTTATTCTGTATTGTAAACCCTTATTTCCATCACAAATATTTTTTGTTTCTCCTTCTGTTCCTCTTCTCTTTTGCATAACTCATATCTACTACTTTAAATTTCTTCTTACGCCATGATATTATTTTCTCAACGTTCATTCTTTTTTATTTACATTTTCTTTTACACCTTTTTTTATTGACATTTATATCTCCATATTTTTCTTATGCGTCCTTCCTTTCTTCCCTAATTCTTTTCTTTCTTTTCCAAATCTTTCTCGTCCATTCTTTTCACTTTCAGTCTTATGACTTATTCCCTCCTACTTTTTTTCAATATTTCGATCGATTTTCAGAGAATTCATTTAGTATTTTTAACCCTTACTTCCGCTACAAATTTATTCTATTTCTGTTTTTCCTCTTCTATTTTACTAACCACCTTAATTTTTGTCTTCTTCCTGACAGCCTGTAACCCTATACTCCTTCAATTTTTCTCATTACCTTATCCCTCCTCTATACCTTTCTTTTTCTCTCTTGCAATCCATTCTTTTCAATCTCAATCTTGACTTTTCCCTTCCTCTCTTTTTTTAAATCTGCTAATCGATTTTCATACCCTTCATTCTTTGCTTTTTAAACCCTACTTTTGCCAAAAATTTTTTTTAATTCTCCTCCTCTTTCTCTACCCTTTTGCATAACTTTAATTTTTCTCTTCTTTACATTTGCCGATAACCCTTTCCTAGTCGCTTTCTCATTCCCCATGCTCGATTTTATCCTAAAGTCTACCTCCCGTTGCTCATCTTTATATTAATCTCTATTTCCTTTCTGTCCAATTAAATACTTAGCTTCTTTTCCCCCTTTCTTCATCTTAACACTTGCTTGTCAGTCCAAATTTTCTCTCTCCTTTCAGATTACCCCTCTTTTCTTCTACTTTTTATTTTCTTTACCATTATACAGTACTTAAATTATATTCTTGTTTTAATTGGTAAGTAAAGATAGAAAGTGAGAACAATAGTACAATTTCAAAAGATCAAAACCTGAATCTCGGAACCAGGAAAGAGTAAAACTGAAGGGAAAGAGAAGAATCGCAGTTTTGAGAAAGTCCATACGTGAGGCTCGAACAATCCCCATGGGTATCTTCGGTGGGCGTCGTCGGTCGAACTGGAAACAACGAACAAGGCACAAGCGACGAGTCGCAAAGATCCCGGTGGGTGTAATGAGAGGGTGTCCAGGGAGAGGAAATAAAAATGAAGCTGGCGTAGCAGAAAGTCAGAGAAGAAGACGAAGAAGAGAAACGAGGAGGAAAAGAAGGGTGACCGGTTGCTGCTGTGGTGGTCAGTCAGCTCGATGTCAGCTCACTAATTGGCAGCCGTGTCGCATAGAGGTAGCATGAGCGGGTTTGTGTAGTTGACTGCTTGTAGCGTAATTCGTAAGCGATTCTTGCCCCTTCCTTATGCTCTTTCTTTTCACTCTTTTTTCGCATTTCCTCCCACTCACATTCTACACCCATTTTTATCCCTTATAATTTAATTAACAGGGTCTCTACCCGACGGATGATTTTCAATTTCCGGCTATTTCCTGGTTTACTCCCGAGCAAATGTTAATTTTTTCATGTCAATTTCAAAGACTTCAAAATATTTAAATTATTTTAAACTATTTTTAAAGTGTAGTAGTTTTAGGCTAGTAGTTTTACATTTCTTTTTTTGTGTTTGTAATTATTTTCAAATTTATTTCTCTCCTCATCGTTAAGGCCTATGATTTTCGACTTTCTTTGAACGCTTCTTTTTTTTTTTACTTGGACGGTTGTTTGTATTTCATCATTTCACCACGCATTACCAGACATTCTTCCTACAACCGTAGTACCACACACTCTAGCCAGTTTGTGACGAATTCCGACTTGTAATAGGAATTTTTTTAATTTTCTCCTTCTAAATCAAAATTAAAGTTATTTTCAACCATTCCCGTTTATGCTGAAGATCTTCTGTGTCAAGTCAAATAATTATTAGTTACGTCAACTCACTGTTCGAAAATAAAAATTATAATTATTTACGAAGTTCCATGTTGCAAAGTCTACACAATAATTTTTTGCGAAAATCAGCTGTTCTAAATTGAAAATTATAATTCTTTAAGAAATTCCCTGTTCTAAATTATAAATCACCTAAAAAATTACCTGACACAAAGTCGAAATTATAATTCCTTAATGGCTAACTGAAATCCCCTGTCCTGTGATTTCCAACTTTCTTTTATATGTTTCTTTATTTTTTTATGCGGCTGCTTGGATTTTATCATACCACCACTCATCACCAAACATTCTTCCTACAGCCGCAGTATCACACACTCCAGTCAAATTTTGACGAATTCTGACATAAAACCGGGATTTTTTTTATTCCTTACTTCTAAATAAAAATAAATATTATTTTCCATAATTCTCGTTTATATCAAAGGTTCTCTGTGTTAAGTCAAATAATTATTATTTACGGAAACTCACTGTGCGAAAATGAAAATTTTAATTATTCACAAAATCCTCTGTTTCAGTGTCTAAATTATAATTCGTTGCAAAAATTAGCTGTTTCTAATCAAAAATTATAATTCTTTGCGAAATTACCTGTTTGAAATGATAAATCTTCTATAATAACACCTGTCAAAAAGTTGAAATTATAATTCCTCACTGTCTTACTGAAATTACCTGTCCTGTGATTTTTAACTTTCTTTTATACGTTTCTTTCTTTTCTTGGTCGGCTGCTTGGATTTCATTATTTCACTACGCATCACCAGACATTCTTCCTACAACCGCAGTACCACACATTTCAGTCTATTTGTGACAAATTCTGTCTTGTAACAGGGATTTTCCTAATTCTCTTCTTCTAGGTCAAAATAAAATTATTTTCAACCATTCCCGTTCATGCCAAAGATCCTCTGAGTCAAGTCAAATAATTATTACCTGCGAAAACTCACTGTTCGAAAATGAAAATTATAATTATTTACAAAATTTTCTATTCTAAAGACTAAATTATAATTCTTTGCGGAAATTAGCTATTACAAAGTCAAAATAATAATTCTTTACGAAATTCCCTGTTCAAAAATATAAATCTTCTAGAAAATTACCTGTCACAAAGTCGGAATTATTATTAATTATTGGCTTACTCAAATCCCATTTCCTGTGATTTTCAGCTTTCTTTCACACGCTTCTATCTTTCCTGGGGCGGCAGCTTGGATTTCATCATTTCACCACGCATCACCAGACATTTTTCCTACAATCGTTGTACCACACACTCCAGTCATATTGTGACGAATTCTGGCTTGAATATGGGATTTTTCAGTTCCTTTCTTCTGAATAAAAATATAAAATATTGTCCATAATTCTCGTTTATACCAAAGGTTCTCTGTGTTAAGTCAAATAATTATTATTTACGGAAACACACTGTACGAAAATAAAAATTTTAATTATTCACGAAATCCCCTGTTTCAATGTCTAAATCATAATTCTTTGCGAAAATTAGCTGTTCAAAATAAAAAATGATAATTCTTCAAGAAATTCCCTGTTCAAAATTATATATCTTCTAAAAAATCACCAGTCACAATGCCGAAAATATAATTCTTTACTGGCTTACTGAACTCCCTTTTCCTGCGTTTTTCAACTTTCTTTTATACGCTTCTTTCTTTTCTCGCGCGGCTACTTGGATTTCATTATTCCACCACGCATAAACAGTCATTCTTCCTACAACCGCAGTACCACACACTTTATTTATACTTCTGTAAATGATTT